>JAPXFY010001425.1:0-36529 GCA_030674185.1 Monoplex corrugatus | reverse complement strand
TTGTGTCAATTCTCTGGTAAGCTGTTCAACTGACACATGATGTGGTACAGTCCTTCAAAGTGACTGGAAGTCAGCTGATGTAACAGCTATCTTAAAACAAGAAAAAGAATCATACCCTGGATACCACAGTCTGGTAACTTGTATAGAAAGTATATCCATAAGACAATAAACTACTCATAAAATGCCTGAATTGTTTAACAAAGAAAAACGTCTTACACAGCTCAGTCACTAGAAGCTATTGAGGATTTTAAGGTACTTTGGATGATAAAAAATTACAGTTGATGTCATATACTTAAACTTAAAAAACATTTTGCCTTAGTGCTTCATGTAAGACTATCCTAAAAGTGAATGTCTAAGGAGATTGAGATAACATTCAAAAATGGATAAAATCATAATTGGTAGGAACAAAACAAAATACAGTAAATATAGCACTTGTACATACCATGTCCTTATAGAGGCGCTGAGTGGTGACCAGAAGCAGGACAACATCAGATGTGACCCATTAGAGGAAGCCAGTGATAAGAAAGCAGGCAAATACCAGGCATCATGTCAGAAGAGCACCGTGGTCAAGGCTGAATGTCCACGGAGAGGGAAGTGACATCAGATGCCCAGTTCTTTCAAATCTGCAGAGAGAAACAAATGTCAGCAGGACTGTTTTAAGCGGGAATCGAAGTCAGGACATTTGTCCAATGAAGATATTCTGATGTCTTGGCACTAGAAAATCAAATCCATCATTTCATAACCTGTCAACTCAAGGTGAGTTGTTAACACGACTGTTCAAAGAGGGAATCAAAGCTGGGATCTTCATCAAATGAAGATACTCTCATGCCTTGGCATTCGGAAATTAATTCCAACATTTTCATGACATGTTAGCTCAAAGCGTGTTTATTCATATCTTCTTCGAGGGCAGACAGTTGAGCCCACTGCCATTGATCAGGTAAATCTTTTCACGATTTCAAGTGTTGAAATAGCTGGGAAAGGGGCAGAGAATTTTTGCAGTGAGTGTAACTACATGTATATTGTGAAAATCTGAATGGTTTGCGTGGGGTCGATATGAAATGAGAAAAACGTGTGCATGCAACCTCCAGTCCACCCAGCTGTGAATAAGTGTCCATCCTGGGTGTAAAAGGGTGTTATGTAGCAAGACAGAAGAGATGGACACTGTCTTGATAATGACAGCCCCAAGTAAAAGTACACTCCCTACCGCTTACGCACAGAGGGTTATGACACAACCTCTAACTTTTTACCATGAAATGTGGTGGTCTTGATAATCCTAAACCATGTTGATGTCCGGCATTGTTTTGTGATCGAGTAGGTTTTACCGTTGTGTTCAGCAATGGAAAAAGAGGGGACCAGATAAGACTTTTTTCAGTGCCAAAAGGAAATTGGTTTGAATCCTGCAGATTTGATGTTAGGACTGAATGCTCAATTTATAGTGCAATGTGGGTGTACATGTTGTCATGATGCAAAAAATGTCCCAAGTCTACTAGTACACATACACTGGTCTTTTTTCTTAAGATATCCTATCTGATCTGCTAACTGCTCTTTTTGTTGGAGTAGATTATGGGTGGAATGGATAGTTTAAATACAAATGCAATAACATTCACAAAAACACAACATAGAAAAAGAACGCGTATCGAATATATCTTTTTAAAATACAGGCCATTTTCTCCTGCTGGATTATATGCTTGGGACGTTTTCTATTTTGTGTGTGCTAAGCGTTGTATATTTATTCTGTTCTGTCTTTTGTATACGCCTGACAAAGTCCAGTTGGACGAACATTTGCGCCTGTCTTCGTTTGTTTTTTCTTCCTTTTATGTATATGTATAAAACGCGTTCTAATTCTACTTTCGTGTTTTTCTGGTTCGTATATGCTTAAACGTTGGCAGTCGCTTTGATTCTGATTGCAATCAAATTTATCAGAAATATCAGGGGTGAAAATCTGAGGCAACATGTGTCAGATTCCATCAGTAGTGGTAAGGCCAATGGAAGACTTACTGTCTTTCAAAGATAACTTACAAACTAGTCCTGATCTCGTAAAAGTGCTGTTGTGTTTTGAAGGCTACAAAACGAATCTGCTTCTAAAGCTCAATTTTAGAGAGGACAGGAGAGGAGTTGGAGAAGAACTGGAAGGCATACTTGAAACAGTCAGGTGCTTTAAGAGAGGAAGATAAGTCTTAAAATTTAACCAAATTCAAGTACAAAATTCAGCAAAGGGGATTAGTTTGGAAATATTATTTGAACTGTTTTAATGGCCACAACATAACGAACATGCTTACCTAGATATGTTGCCATAATATTCAATAACGCTGGAAGAATACTACTCTTAAGAAACGTTTTACATAGGTCAGCTTAAAAATGATAAGATGCTCACCTGCTCTAGTGGAGACAGCGTCTGACTGCAGTGAAATCGTAAAGATGTCTGATTCAAGAAGGTCGCAGATCAGCAATGTCCGTTTGTTAACAAGTGCTCACAAACAAACTCACCCATGAATTCTACATAGTGAACACTTTCGTCAGCTTCCCTCTCAGAATGACACCACCCCTCCTTTCTTTATTTTTTCCTGTTTTTATGCTTTACAGTGACACAGATCTTCATTCCACCGGCCACATTCCCATCTGTACTCCCCCTTCCTGTTCTCCCCATCAACCACCACCCCACCTTCAACAAGTCACGCGTCCTTCTTCTACTCCATAGCTTCTCCACCCTCTCCAGTATAACTTCTTTTTACTCTGGTACATGTACTTTTACTGTATATTTCAAGTAGGTTTGAAGGATTGCGAAACTAAAAACTTGTGTTAACGGACATAATTTAAAATTTGGGCTTCAACGTTTGCTTGATGGCGGCGGATGTTCTGTACGGGTTTAACATTCAGGTTAAGTTAGACCCTTTTGAATATTGCACTCTAAAAATGTAAGCCCTCAGAATCCAAAACGAAAATATGTGCCTTTTTTTCCACGTGTGTCTCTTACCAGTAGGGTAGATAGTAGGTTACATTTTGAATTTTAAGCACTAGGGCTTATCTTTCCTTTCCCATCTAAATACAAGACGAAAAACGAAATGTACACACAGCCAGAAGATAGTGTGTTAGGATGTTAAGACATTAAAGGGAGTAGCTGGATGTGAAAGAGAGATAGAATGACATGTGACATTTGTATGTCAGTGATAATTAGGATAGTCGGAAATGAGATATAACTAGGGATGTGTAGGGATAGCATGGGGCTGACCTCTGAAGAGAGAAAGAGGAATATTATGGAGAAACCTAGAACAGCTGGGAATTAGGCATGAGCAGTGGCAAAAGGGGGTGGGCAGTGGTGGAAATGGGAACAGCTGAAATGGGACGGAGCAGGAAGGAGATAATTAAGGATAAATAGTGGTCTAATTTTTCTGCTTCCTTTGCCCAGCTGCTTACGCGGCGTTACCCTTACACCGCTCATTTCAGCTCCAGCTTATGACCGAACTGGTGTTTATTTAATCGATGTCAGGATGTTCACAGGAACTTGCCATATCAAGCTGCAATGAAGCAACCCACAAAAGACATTTTTGCACTAGTGCTGGGTCACTTTAGAGAAGCTCAGTAATATCTGTGTTTGATGCAACATATTTACTACCTGAACAGCGAACAGTCAAAAAAACTCAGTACACATCGTTTTTTCAGTTTGGTGTCCCCCAAGACAATATGTTCACCTAACATCTGTTATTGAAAAAGCTGTCAATTCGACATGAACTTAACATCTGTTATTGAAAAAGCTGTCATTTCGACATGAAATGTTTCCAGATGATACGTAAGCCAATCACTGTGAATCACCTGAAATATGCACGTAGAATTAGTTTCATCGTTTTGGGAATGCTATATTGAAGTCAAGATGTGGACTGAATCAAACAAACTTAGATTAAATGATAACTAAAAGCAAAAGTTTTTCATTTTTCCACTCCCCCATCGATCAGCGATATTCCATTTCTTCCATAAACATTTTTTTCTCTACAACATAGACGGGAACAGTTCAAACGCTTGGGTATATGTGAAAGAGGAACAGTTAGGGATAAATAGAGGAAATACAAGGACAGGTGAAAAGGGAATAACTAAGGTAAGTAGAAATGAGTAATGGGCAGAAGGAGCATTGACGATGGAGACGTTGTCAGAATTGTTGAAATTTGTTCCTTCGCCTTCCTGTCTTGTGTTTTCTTTCTCATGTAGCGTGAAATGTCATGGTAATGTTATCCTGCTCTCTTCGGATTATCCATCAATTTATGTCCATCGTCTTTTCATGATGACGGTGAACGTATTGTCTTGATTGCAATTGGCGAGTCGTTGTTAAAGATGGTGGCGGGCCACAAGATTCGTATAATTTTTTATTGTGGAAAGTAAAGATATCGAGACTTGTTGTTTACTCCTGGATGCTAGTGAGTGTGTGAGACCTGTGCCAGATCATGTGCAGAGCCAAGGTCTCCTAATGTTGAAAAGAGATTCCATCTCATCCTTCTTGGATAGTCCTCTGTCGTTCAACTCATATCCCATATATGGTCATGTTGAACAGCAGTGCTGATATTCCAATAGTGTCAGCAGAAATAGCCAAGAGCCTTGGAAAGTTGTTTTATGACTCCCTGAAAGATATTAAGAGGAGTAAGGAAACCATGCAAATGGCAGAAGAAAGCCTGACAATAGTAAACAAGTGTTGCTACTTTGGTAAATACAAAGTTGGTGTCTGCAGTTCACACTGATTCCAAAGCTCTGCTGGCCTTTCTGACATGCAATATCAGCACTAGCATCGTGGAATCGAAGGAGACCAAAATCAACAAATACGCAAGAAAATAGTTTGGTGTCACAACTGGTGGTCTCACCGACGTCTTGATGTATTGCTGTCAGGCAAAACTGGATCTCATCCCGATATCCATTGCCAAAGATTACAGGTGGGCTAGGTCAGACATTTAAGCATGCTTGAGCACTTGTGAGATAAGGCTGTGAGAGCAGTCCAATCCAAGCTGAGGACTGACAGGAACAAGAAAGTCCGGGAGGCAGCAGATGCACTGAAGGAAAGCTTCAAGGTCAGAGAAATAATAGGCCAAAGACAAACAACAGGAAGCGACTGGCATCAACGAAAATGGTATTATCGTCAAAGGGCAAAGGAAAAGAGAGACATGGTAACACTAGAGATTAAGAAAGAAGAGGATGCCAACAGTTCCAGAAGGCAGCCCAGGAAGCCAACAAGCCAATGGAGAAGGTGGAACAGGGGACTCCAGAGAAATCTCAGATGGAATGACATGTGGTGTAAGGCTATACTCGGGATCATTTTCATACTCAGATCTGAATATGACCTCCAGCCCTCGAAAGAAAATCTGGTGAAATTGGGTAATCAGATGACACCGTGTGCCCGCTTTGTCTGGCAAACAAACAGTGAAACACGTCATGAGTTCTGCAAAGGAGTTTCTTCCCAGGACTGTGCAGACAGAGGTACAATGAAATTGCTAAATGAGATTGCAAAAGTGAAGAGTACAGCCAGGTTGAAAAAACATGCCGTAAGACACTTTTGCATTAAATAGAAATGCCATCAGACATTTTGGCGTTAAAAATGCCATCAGGCACTTTGGCAATCCTTCCCATTCATAAAAGCAAATGATTCTGATCGAACTCATTGTGCCATATGAAAATAGACTGGAAGAAACCCATATCAGTACTGAGAAGTATGCCATTATTGATAGGCAAATTGATCCTCATCAGTAACGTTATTCCCTTTGTTTGCTATTTAATGCTTTGGCACAAAATCTTATAATCAATGTTTGTGCTAATATGTTTGTGTTTGTAAAGAGGAGTGTTCTTGTTATTGTAATAGTTTAAATAAAGTTTATTCTTCGTCTGCTTCTTTTTGTTTCTCTTCTGCTTTTTTAAAATTTTTCATTCTGTCTATTTTTTTCATCATTTCCATCTTATCGTCTTCATCATGATGATCCTCACATTCTTCTCTGCCATCTGTATCATTAGTGTCATCATCTGCGGTAGCAGCCCCGTGATCATCAACGTCGTCTTTTTCATATTGTTGCCAATATTACCGCTGTTGTTAATAATAATATTAATAATAACAATACATGATTTTTGTATAGCCCTGCTCTGCAAACTAATATGGATTCAGTAAGCATTACACATTGATTCGAAAAAAAAAGAATCGTGATATATACAGAAGTACTTATACCACATTTATCTAAACACACGTACACGTATAAGTACATATTCATACATATCCAGAGAGTGTGAAAGTACGTATTCATGCCCACGGTCATAAACATAAGCATACATGAAAATTACACAGTACTACAGAACCAATACTGGCAGGACATACTGTAGAGGAGCAGTTGTAAATATGCACAACAGAAGGTCTGGTTTATCAGGTAAGTCTTTAACTGTGACTGGCAGCGAGAAAGACTGGGCATATCCATCAGATCAGACGGCAGTTAGTTCCAGACTAACTGTGCCATGAAACTGAAAACAAGTTCTCCACTGTGACGCTTTGACACCATCAGACGTTGTAGTTTTTATTATTTATTAATTAATTAATTTATTTATGTATTATTCATTTATTTGTTTACTTATATATTTTTCATTATTTATCTATTTGTATATTTATTTGTTATTTAGTTACTTCTTTAATTAGTTATTCATTTAGTTAGTTAGTTAATGTTTTCATCTTTTTTATAACACAATGACGTATAAACACAACATCAAAAGCGGGCATAATACTATTTGTATACATATACACGCATACAGTCACATACACACATTCATATGCACATATACATTGCAGATACTCATACATACATATGTACACCTTCAGTTCATTACATAATTTGTGCTCACAATGTACGTACTTATTTGACAAATCACATAGAATGGTAGCCGTTAAATTGAAGAAAGGACAAACATAGCCACAGACATAAATGTTTTTACGCAACCGTTTCAAATGCAGGGATAGCTGCATACATATACTTTCTAAACAACCAGTTTAAATCCGAAACGTCATGTAACAGCTATCACTGGTAAGCGCGCACGCACACACACACACACACACACACACACACACACACACACACACACATACACACACACACACACACAAACACACGCACGCACACACACATACACACACACACACACACACACACACACACACACACACACACACACACTTATTTTCACTAAATTTCAAATTGGTCACTGACAAAGAAGGCTGTGATGTTATTCTAATTCTTCTTCTCTTCTACATTTCTCTTTCTTCGTCTTGTCTCTCATCCCAACCTCTTCCTTTCTTTTTATATTTTTTCGTCTTTTTTCCCTCCTCTTGTCCTCCTAAGTCTTATTCTTTTCTTTGTTCTTTTCTCCTTTTTCTTTTGTTTCTTTATTTCTCATAGAAACTTAATGTATTTTAGATATAGAGGTTTGACAAAGAATCGATACGTACAGTTCCTACTTGCATTATGTGCTGGTGAATGGTCTGGCATTCTTTTGCTTCTGTGTAGTGTCGTGGGTGAATTACAGCAGCATGTGTAAGTGTTGGCGTGCTTCTGTTTATGCTGTTTTGTGTGAACTATTTGTTGTATGGAATAAACAAAAATTGCCTCGGCACTCGTTTGATACTCGCTTTATTTAAGAGCTGTGTTTTATTTATACGACAGAGAGAGACAGAGAGAGAGTAAGAGAGAGAGAGGCAGAGACAGAGAGATAGAGGCAGAGGCAGAGACAGAGACAGAGACAGAGACAGAGACAGAGAAGAACAGAAACAGAATGTGTATGTCCGTTTGAAGCTTTCCTTCAGTGCATCTGCTGCCTCCCGGACTTTCTTGTTCCTGTCAGTCCTCAGCTTGGATTGGACTGCTCTCACAGCCTTATCTCACAAGTGCTCAAGCATGCTTAAATGTCTGACCTAGCCCACCTGTAATCTTTGGCAATGGATATCGGGATGAGATCCAGTTTTGCCTGACAGCAATACATCAAGACGTCGGTGAGACCACCAGTTGTGACACCAAACTATTTTCTTGCGTATTTGTTGATTTTGGTCTCCTTCGATTCCACGATGCTAGTGCTGATATTGCATGTCAGAAAGGCCAGCAGAGCTTTGGAATCAGTGTGAACTGCAGACACCAACTTTGTATTTACCAAAGTAGCAACACTTGTTTACTATTGTCAGGCTTTCTTCTGCCATTTGCATGGTTTCCTTACTCCTCTTAATATCTTTCAGGGAGTCATAAAACAACTTTCCAAGGCTCTTGGCTATTTCTGCTGACACTATTGGAATATCAGCACTGCTGTTCAACATGACCATATATGGGATATGAGTTGAACGACAGAGGACTATCCAAGAAGGATGAGATGGAATCTCTTTTCAACATTAGGAGACCTTGGCTCTGCACATGATCTGGCACAGGTCTCACACACTCACTAGCATCCAGGAGTAAACAACAAGTCTCGATATCTTTACTTTCCACAATAAAAAATTATACGAATCTTGTGGCCCGCCACCATCTTTAACAACGACTCGCCAATTGCAATCAAGACAATACGTTCACCGTCATCATGAAAAGACGATGGACATAAATTGATGGATAATCCGAAGAGAGCAGGATAACATTACCATGACATTTCACGCTACATGAGAAAGAAAACACAAGACAGGAAGGCGAAGGAACAAATTTCAACAATTCTGACAACGTCTCCATCGTCAATGCTCCTTCTGCCCATTACTCATTTCTACTTACCTTAGTTATTCCCTTTTCACCTGTCCTTGTATTTCCTCTATTTATCCCTAACTGTTCCTCTTTCACATATACCCAAGCGTTTGAACTGTTCCCGTCTATGTTGTAGAGAAAAAAATGTTTATGGAAGAAATGGAATATCGCTGATCGATGGGGGAGTGGAAAAATGAAAAACTTTTGCTTTTAGTTATCATTTAATCTAAGTTTGTTTGATTCAGTCCACATCTTGACTTCAATATAGCATTCCCAAAACGATGAAACTAATTCTACGTGCATATTTCAGGTGATTCACAGTGATTGGCTTACGTATCATCTGGAAACATTTCATGTCGAAATGACAGCTTTTTCAATAACAGATGTTAAGTTCATGTCGAATTGACAGCTTTTTCAATAACAGATGTTAGGTGAACATATTGTCTTGGGGGACACCAAACTGAAAAAACGATGTGTACTGAGTTTTTTTGACTGTTCGCTGTTCAGGTAGTAAATATGTTGCATCAAACACAGATATTACTGAGCTTCTCTAAAGTGACCCAGCACTAGTGCAAAAATGTCTTTTGTGGGTTGCTTCATTGCAGCTTGATATGGCAAGTTCCTGTGAACATCCTGACATCGATTAAATAAACACCAGTTCGGTCATAAGCTGGAGCTGAAATGAGCGGTGTAAGGGTAACGCCGCGTAAGCAGCTGGGCAAAGGAAGCAGAAAAATTAGACCACTATTTATCCTTAATTATCTCCTTCCTGCTCCGTCCCATTTCAGCTGTTCCCATTTCCACCACTGCCCACCCCCTTTTGCCACTGCTCATGCCTAATTCCCAGCTGTTCTAGGTTTCTCCATAATATTCCTCTTTCTCTCTTCAGAGGTCAGCCCCATGCTATCCCTACACATCCCTAGTTATATCTCATTTCCGACTATCCTAATTATCACTGACATACAAATGTCACATGTCATTCTATCTCTCTTTCACATCCAGCTACTCCCTTTAATGTCTTAACATCCTAACACACTATCTTCTGGCTGTGTGTACATTTCGTTTTTCGTCTTGTATTTAGATGGGAAAGGAAAGATAAGCCCTAGTGCTTAAAATTCAAAATGTAACCTACTATCTACCCTACTGGTAAGAGACACACGTGGAAAAAAAGGCACATATTTTCGTTTTGGATTCTGAGGGCTTACATTTTTAGAGTGCAATATTCAAAAGGGTCTAACTTAACCTGAATGTTAAACCCGTACAGAACATCCGCCGCCATCAAGCAAACGTTGAAGCCCAAATTTTAAATTATTTCCGTTAACACAAGTTTTTAGTTTCGCAATCCTTCAAACCTACTTGAAATATACAGTAAAAGTACATGTACCAGAGTAAAAAGAAGTTATACTGGAGAGGGTGGAGAAGCTATGGAGTAGAAGAAGGACGCGTGACTTGTTGAAGGTGGGGTGGTGGTTGATGGGGAGAACAGGAGGGGGAGTACAGATGGGAATGTGGCCGGTGGAATGAAGATCTGTGTCACTGTAAAGCATAAAAACAGGAAAAAATAAAGAAAGGAGGGGTGGTGTCATTCTGAGAGGGAAGCTGACGAAAGTGTTCACTATGTAGAATTCATGGGTGAGTTTGTTTGTGAGCACTTGTTAACAAACGGACATTGCTGATCTGCGACCTTCTTGAATCAGACATCTTTACGATTTCACTGCAGTCAGACGCTGTCTCCACTAGAGCAGGTGAGCATCTTATCATTTTTAAGCTGACCTATGTAAAACGTTTCTTAAGAGTAGTATTCTTCCAGCGTTATTGAATATTATGGCAACATATCTAGGTAAGCATGTTCGGTTATGTTGTGGCCATTAAAACAGTTCAAATAATATTTCCAAACTAATCCCCTTTGCTGAATTTTGTACTTGAATTTGGTTAAATTTTAAGACTTATCTTCCTCTCTTAAAGCACCTGACTGTTTCAAGTATGCCTTCCAGTTCTTCTCCAACTCCTCTCCTGTCCTCTCTAAAATTGAGCTTTAGAAGCAGATTCGTTTTGTAGCCTTCAAAACACAACAGCACTTTTACGAGATCAGGACTAGTTTGTAAGTTATCTTTGAAAGACAGTAAGTCTTCCATTGGCCTTACCACTACTGATGGAATCTGACACATGTTGCCTCAGATTTTCACCCCTGATATTTCTGATAAATTTGATTGCAATCAGAATCAAAGCGACTGCCAACGTTTAAGCATATACGAACCAGAAAAACACGAAAGTAGAATTAGAACGCGTTTTATACATATACATAAAAGGAAGAAAAAACAAACGAAGACAGGCGCAAATGTTCGTCCAACTGGACTTTGTCAGGCGTATACAAAAGACAGAACAGAATAAATATACAACGCTTAGCACACACAAAATAGAAAACGTCCCAAGCATATAATCCAGCAGGAGAAAATGGCCTGTATTTTAAAAAGATATATTCGATACGCGTTCTTTTTCTATGTTGTGTTTTTGTGAATGTTATTGCATTTGTATTTAAACTATCCATTCCACCCATAATCTACTCCAACAAAAAGAGCAGTTAGCAGATCAGAGAGGATATCTTAAGAAATAAGACCAGTGTATGTGTACTAGTAGACTTGGGACATTTTTTGCATCATGACAACATGTACACCCACATTGCACTATAAATTGAGCATTCAGTCCTAACATCAAATCTGCAGGATTCAAACCAATTTCCTTTTGGCACTGAAAAAAGTCTTATCTGGTCCCCTCTTTTTCCATTGCTGAACACAACGGTAAAACCTACTCGATCACAAAACAATGCCGGACATCAACATGGTTTAGGATTATCAAGACCACCTCATTTCATGGTAAAAAGTTAGAGGTTGTGTCATAACCCTCTGTGCGTAAGCGGTAGGGAGTGTACTTTTACTTGGGGCTGTCATTATCAAGACAGTGTCCATCTCTTCTGTCTTGCTACATAACACCCTTTTACACCCAGGATGGACACTTATTCACAGCTGGGTGGACTGGAGGTTGCATGCACACGTTTTTCTCATTTCATATCGACCCCACGCAAACCATTCAGATTTTCACAATATACATGTAGTTACACTCACTGCAAAAATTCTCTGCCCCTTTCCCAGCTATTTCAACACTTGAAATCGTGAAAAGATTTACCTGATCAATGGCAGTGGGCTCAACTGTCTGCCCTCGAAGAAGATATGAATAAACACGCTTTGAGCTAACATGTCATGAAAATGTTGGAATTAATTTCCGAATGCCAAGGCATGAGAGTATCTTCATTTGATGAAGATCCCAGCTTTGATTCCCTCTTTGAACAGTCGTGTTAACAACTCACCTTGAGTTGACAGGTTATGAAATGATGGATTTGATTTTCTAGTGCCAAGACATCAGAATATCTTCATTGGACAAATGTCCTGACTTCGATTCCCGCTTAAAACAGTCCTGCTGACATTTGTTTCTCTCTGCAGATTTGAAAGAACTGGGCATCTGATGTCACTTCCCTCTCCGTGGACATTCAGCCTTGACCACGGTGCTCTTCTGACATGATGCCTGGTCTTTGCCTGCTTTCTTATCACTGGCTTCCTCTAATGGGTCACATCTGATGTTGTCCTGCTTCTGGTCACCACTCAGCGCCTCTATAAGGACATGGTATGTACAAGTGCTATATTTACTGTATTTTGTTTTGTTCCTACCAATTATGATTTTATCCATTTTTGAATGTTATCTCAATCTCCTTAGACATTCACTTTTAGGATAGTCTTACATGAAGCACTAAGGCAAAATTTTTTTTAAGTTTAAGTATATGACATCAACTGTAATTTTTTATCATCCAAAGTACCTTAAAATCCTCAATAGCTTCTAGTGACTGAGCTGTGTAAGACGTTTTTCTTTGTTAAACAATTCAGGCATTTTATGAGTAGTTTATTGTCTTATGGATATACTTTCTATACAAGTTACCAGACTGTGGTATCCAGGGTATGATTCTTTTTCTTGTTTTAAGATAGCTGTTACATCAGCTGACTTCCAGTCACTTTAAAGGACTGTACCACATCATGTGTCAGTTGAACAGCTTACCAGAGAATTGACACAACTCTTGAAAGACTAGTTGATAAAGGAAAAGAAAGTCTATTAGAACGACGCCAGATTGTCTCCAACACTAAACTGGTAGGCCTGCCTGACTAGTGTATAGTATGGCTTGAATTTGGGTCACGAAGTTGCGGGTTTTAGTTGTCCAAACTGTGAATACCAAACTATGTTCAGGGTTGATAAAGATGAAGTACAAAAAACAGTACTAGGAAATGTCCCTTGAAAAAAGAGGAAAGAACAGTAGTGAGGACTGTACAACCTTGCATTTACACGAAAAGGACGTAGGATTATGAAACAGCCTTGCCTTTTCTCAAAAAACTCTTTCAAGAAAGGAATGCTGACAAAAAGGTGCTAGAAATGAAAACTGTTTACAGTGCAGCATTAACAGTGTTCATACGAATTAAGGACACCCAATAAGATATTTGGTTAATTGAAATGATTTCATTATGACAAAAAGGAAAGAGTTGTGTTAAGTGTTCAAACCGAATTTAAAATGATATGCATGTTACAAAATAAGAAGATACATATGAATACGCATACAAGCAACAGAATCATCGATTTTGTTGCATTGATAATTTCGATCTTCATCATCACATGATGATGCCTTTGATCTTACGCATGTAATTTCAAATGGTTCAGATAGGTGAGAGATTGCACATCAGTATTTAAGAATTGGGAGAGGTAAGTTGGAAGGAAACAGGCATAACACCTGGAAAGCATAAAATTATATATCCTGGTGGAAACAATGAAAAGGTACAGGTATCATAACGGACAATGACAAGTGAAAGTCTATCAAAGTATAATGGGTTATAGTAGACCGTGTTTTATTGGTCAGATTGGATGGCAAGCCATTTGATATCGTCAACATCCAAGTATGCGCACCAACATCAGCCAGTACTGAGGAAGAAATTGACAACTTCTACGCAGAATTAGAGACAGCCAAGGCTTAACGTAAATCACAGAAAATTAAAATAGTAATGGGAAATTGTAATGCTAAAATGGGAAAGGAAAACGTAGATGACATAAATGGACCTCATGGTCTGGTCTGAAAAATGAAAGGGGAGAGAACTTGTTGAGTGGGCACAAGTAAATGAATTCATAGTAGGAAACACTTGGTTGTAGCAACATAACAGAAGAAAAAGGACATGGCTGAATCCAGGAGACAGCACACAAAATAAAACTGACTACACATCCTGACAAATACGAGATTTAGAATTTCTTTACTGATAGCAAGCAAAACCACTGCAGGCACAGACTGCAACAGTGACCATAATCCTGTAATGGGAAACTATAGGCTGAAACTAAAGAGAAGAAAACCGAGCAAAACTAACATCAACTAAATATTGGACTCTTAAAGACAGATAAATCAATTCATGAAAAATGTGCGATACATGATCAAAACAATTCAGTGATCTGGAAGACGTTGGGAACAATGAAAGACAATGGACAAATTTGAAAAACTCGATAAATGAAGCTTGTGAATAAATCCCCAGAGCTGATAGGAAATCAAACAAGAACTGGATGACAAAGGAAATTTAAGGCTTGATGGGTGAACAAAGGGGGGTAAAGGGAAAAGAGGAAGAATACAAAAAGATAGATAAAATCAGGAATAAGTGCAATGAAGCTAAAGAAGTTTGGCTGGAAACAAGGTGTAAAAAGATAGAAGACCTACACAGAACAGACTCTTAGTTCATGTAAGAAACATTGAAGAAAGTACCCACATAAAAAAGACATGCACATCAACTGGTTGCTTAAAATCAACAGATGGTACGTTTATTATGATAAAAAAGACAGGTGGGGAGAGTACATTAGAAACCTTTTTGACGAGGATAGAAATGAGGAACACATAAGTTACAGCAGCGTTGAAAAAGATGAAAGGAGAATAGCCTCAGGACCAGAAAATATTACTATAGAAATGATTGAGGCTCTAGAAGAAATTGGTATTGAAACTAATAATAAACCTCCCAAATGAAATTCATGACACTGGAAAAAATCCTAAAGATATGTCGAAATCATATGTCATTGCACTTCCAAAAATCGGAGGCAAAAGAATACGAACTCCATTGTACTATCAGCTTGATAAGTTATATGACAGAGATTCTATTGAGATTAATCCTGATGAGGACAAAAAAACCCCAGAATTAAACAGGATAAAGCAGGTGAACAGTGTGGATTTGTTGAAAGGAAAGGAACTCTTATTGCCATATGCACCTATCTATATTGAGTCTTTCTAGTTGGTTGATCAATTCTTCATGTCTTACCTGATCGAAAGCCTTGGTATAATCAACAAAGCATAAATATAAATCCTTATTCATCTCGATTGACCTCTCTATGACAGTTCTTAAGATTTATAAGGCACTAACAGTTCCTTTCCCTCTCACAATTCCACACTGCTCTTCTGCTATTTCTCTTTTGATTCTATTCCTTGTCCTCATCATGGTTATTCTTAATGAGAGTTTTGTTGCATGACTCATCAAGGTGATTGTGCGATGGAGTTCGCATTCTGTAGCTCCTGTCTTCTTTGTGCAATGAAAATTGATTTTGACATATCTTTGGGGATTTTTCCAGTGCCATAAATTTCGTTTAGGAGGACTGTTATTTTTTTCAATACCAAATTTTTCCAGGGCTTCAATCATCTCTGTAGTAATGTTGTCTGGTCCTGGGACTTTTCCTGGTTTCATCTTTTTCAATGCTGCTCTACTTCATCTTTCATTATGGGTGGTCCTTCAACGTTCTTTCTTATAATGTGTACTTCGTTTCTGTCATCTTCAAAAAGGTCTTTAATGTACTCTCCCCATCTGTCTAATATTTTGTCTTTTTCCATGATAAGCGTACCATCTTTCGATTTTAAGCAACCAGTTGATGTGCATGTATTCTTCCTGTGGACAATTTCTTCAATTCTTCTGTGCATACCCTGAGGATCTGTTTTGTGTCGTTCTTCTATTTCTTTGCATTTTGTTTTCAGCCAACCTTCCTTAGCTTCATTGCACCTATTCTTAATTTCTTTGTTCATCTTCCTGTATGTCTCCTTGTTTCTCTTTGCCATCCTCCGTTCCTCCATCAAGCCTAGAATTTCTTTGTCGTCCAGTTTTTTGCTTTTCTATCTTTTTAGGGATTTCTTCACAAGCTTCATTTATTGAATTTCTCAATTTTGTCCATTGTTCCTCACTGTCTCCAACGTCTCCCAGAGCACTGGATTTGTTTTGAACATGTACTTTAATTTTTTTACGTATCACTTCATCAGTCTTTAAGAGTCCAAGAATTAGTTTATTGTTGCTTTTGGTCTGTTTCCTTTTCCTTAATTTCAGCCTAAATCTTCCCACTAAAGGATTGTGGTCACTGTTGCAGTCTGCGCCTGGTAGTGATTTTGCTGTCAGTAAAGAATTTCTAAATCTTTTATTGATCAGGATGTAGTCAATCTGATTTTTGGTATTATCTCCTGGACTCGTCCAAGTCTACTTTCTTCCATTAGGCTGCTCAAAGCAGGTGTTTCCTACTATGAACTCATTCATGTATGCCCATTCTACAAGTCTTCCTCCCCTTTCGTTTTGTGTACAAAGGACATGAGGTCCAGCTATATCCTCCACCATATCCTGTCCCACTTTAGCATTAAAAATCTCCCATAATTATTTAACTTCTTGTACTTTACACTGGGCCTTGGCCGTCTCTAATACTTCGTAGAAGTTGTTAATTTCTTCCTGAGTACTTGCGGATGTTGGTGCATACACCTGAATGATGTTGATATCAAATGGCCTGCCACCCAGTTTAACCAGCAAAACTCTGTCGGACACAGCCCAGTATCCCTTAACTCGTTTTGATTTGTCCCTGTCCATTACGATGCCTACTCCTCTTTCAGGTGAGCTTCCATCAGAATATATTTATGTATCCTGGTGTTATCATGCCTGCCCCCTTCCATCTCACTTTTCCGAGTCCTAAAATACTTATGTTAAGCCTTTCCATTTCCATTTTGATATTGTCTAATTTACCTTTTTTGCAACAGTATTCTAACGCTCCATGTTGCAATTTTATTATTTTGTCCATAAGAGCCCCTATTTACGTTGTTACACACAGAAAATGAAAAAGACCTACACAATCTTGTGATTATAATAGAAATAGAAAGCAAATATAAAGGGCTGAAGCTAAATAGCGAGAAGACTGTAGTCATGATAATCAATAAAACAAAAAAGAATCGCATGCAAAATAACAGAAAATGGCACACGATAAGTGCAAATATCTGGAAGATGCCATTTCACCAGAAGACAGATGCAAATCAGAAATAGCTAGCAGAATCAGCCAAGCTAAAACAGCATTCAAAAAGACGAAAAGCGTTCTTATCAGCAAATGCCTATCACTTAACATCAGGAAGAGAGTTCCTGGGTGTTATTTAGAATTAATACTATTGTACAGTTGTGTGGACAGTCAACACGCAAAGTCAGAACAAGATTGAAGCAACTAAAATGTAGTTTCTAATAAGAATGTTGAGAGTTCCATGGACAATAAAGAAAACAAATTGGTCTTGAAGGAGACAGACACAAGAGAACTTAAATAAAGAAAATCAGGAAAATGCAAGTCACATTTTTATGACACTTTATGTGGCAAGAGAAATTAGAGCACCTGGTCATGGCAGGGAAGCTGGAGGAAAAGAGCGCCGGGTAGACCCAGGGAGAAAATATTGGACGGACTTGAAGAAAGAGTTGCTGAGGATAGACAGGGTGGGAGATGTACTTGCAGCGACGAGGGATAGATCCGTGTGGAGGGCTCTGATCGCCATGCCACACGGCAGGGCACATGATGATATACACACACACACCAAACGCGTGTGCATGCTTATTAGCATTATTAATTGATTACAAAGTAGTCTTAGTCTTTTATCAAAATAGGGCTTACATTGTCGCTAGTTCGTGTTGATAATTATAATTGTCAATGTCTATTCTACAGATGAAACAATGAGGAGGCTTGGACGAGCTGGCCACTCATCAGACAGACCATCAGGCAGGCAGGCAGATATCCTGGATGACAGCACGTGTCAGACAAACACTGACGTCTGATAAACCATCTGGTCCTTGAACTCCAGGACATACAACTTGACGAAGAAGGTGGTCAGACTTCAGTTCGACGATCCATCCGCTTCCTATTGTCTTGCTGTTTCAAGGTGAGCTCAGTGAAAACATATACGTTGGTGAGAAAAAAGTTTTGACTGATGTATCATATTAATAATTAACATCTTTCCTGCGAGGAAAATTGTTGTAAAGCTTACAGTCAGCTAAAGAGGTTAAGCTCTTGAGACACGAAAATATAATTCTCTGCTGTGGATGGTTGATATGGATTGTTTACTGATTAATTGATGTCTGGCAGATGGAATGTACCATTGATTTCATAATAGGTGGGTTCATTTGAGTAAATGATAAACTGGTGTTTTATCTTTCTGTTTCAGGAGATGAGCATGGCGTCCTCTCCCTTTCCTTTGCCCTCTCTACCTCCCCCTCCTCATCCCTTCCCCCTTCCTTCAGTCTTCTGTCGTTCTTCTTTTCGTAAGACAGTATCAACTGGCTATGAGGAGCCAGCCAAGACAAACCAACCAGCCAGGGGGAGAAGAGAGTCAGCCAACCAGGAGGAACCAACCAGAAGCCATCCAACCAGACATCCAGGAGAATCCAGCCAGTCAGTAGAAGCCAGTCAACCAGGTGAAGCCCGTCAGTCAGCCAGCCAGGAGGGGTCAGCCAACAGGAGCCAGGTGCTCCGGGGATTCCCACTTCTGCGATGGCTGTCTGTTTGATGAAGGGCAGAGCAAATGGAGATCCTGGTGTGGAATGTTACGGGGAAGTGGGATGGGAATCTTCAGAACACTCTGGACAAGTCTTGTGGCTATGGGATAGGCGGCATGGACGCATGTCAAGTATTTCGGCTGCAGATTTGGCTGGGGTGTTCTGTTGACAACCTGAAAGCTATCTCCGGCGTTCCCGAGACCGGTCCCAGGTGATCCTCTCTGTCTGGATCCTTCAGGCAACCAGTAGAGGCAGGATCTCACCAGGCATAAAAGGCAACCAGAAGAAGCCATCCTTCAACAACCAGCTATGGTGAGCACAACCACCAGCAGGAGAACAGGCAACCAACCAGCTGGCTAGAGGAACCACCAGCCAGGAGGAGCCAGCCAGTAGGAATCATCAGAAGAGCCATCCAGATGAATCGGCAGAGGAATCAGCAAGAGAACAGCCAATCAGCCAGCCCAAAAGAAAACAGCCCAAAGGAGCAGCCAACCATCCAGCTCAGTGGAACCAGTCAACCAGACAGCCACCCGACAGTCAGGAGGAACCACTAGAAGGAACCAGTCAGTGAGTCAGCATCAGTCAGAGTCAGTCAGCAGTCAGGAGGATCGAGCAGCCAGGAAGATCTAGAGGAATTCCTTTCGATTAGTCTCTTTCTCCATCATTCCTATCCCTTTCTTGGCATTGCTATCCCAGCCGGCCTGTGTCCAGTGTCAACTGTGGTGGGAGCTGTCGGTGCTTGTACTTTGCTCAACTCATCATTGCCTTCTGGAGAGGTATGTTTATTAGTGTACAGTTGAAATGTATTAATACTCAATACAGGCTAAATGCAAATATCAGTGAAAACATGATGGCACACAATTAACATCATAACAAACCCAAGCTGTGTCATTTTGTAGATCACAGCATTCTTGCCAAAGCTAGAATGATCCCTTGTGTATGAATGTGGTTCTTGTGGGATTTCATCTCTTTCCTTCTTAAGCTCAAGTGGGAGTTATTCATCTTGTGATTTTGTAATGACTTGTCAGTTTAAAACGGGGCAGAAATGATAACAATGATAAAAAAGGTAACATTGTCCCTTTCCATGGAACCTGTACCCTAAACTTTCAACTGTCCAAAAGTGAGTTGGGGAATGAAAATAGTCACATTTGGAAACTTTTTTTCTTTTAGGAAGCTTGAAATGTTAATGAATTTTAGGCCAACAACCCCTTTCATGGAGGAAATCACAAGATACACATTTCTGTTCAACATACAATTAATTTAACACACTTCAATGTATATACATGGGAATATTCGTAAAGCACTAATGTAGAAAATGACAGCTGTTGTTTCAAAGTCGTAAGTTAAAAATGCTTCTCCTATTTTAAAAGCAGTGAATAAAAACATCGCGAAGTTGTAGTGACCTGTCTGTGTGAAACGGGACAGAAATGATAATAATAATGATAAGAAGATAACATTATCTCATTCCATTGAACCAGTTCCCTGTACCCTTATCTTTAACTGTCCAAAAATGAGTTAGGGGATGATGATGCACTCACGTTTAGAAACAAATAGGTTGTTTTTTTCCGGAAACTCAGAATGTCAATGAATTTAGGCCAATGACTCCTTTCATGGAGGAAATCATGACACACATATCTGTTCAACTACAATTAGTTAACATACTTCAATGTATATAGATGGGAATATTCGTAAATTACTAATGTAGAAAAGGACAGTTGTTGTTTCCAAGTCGTACGTTCAAAATACTTATTTTAAAGGCAGTGACCAAAAACATCCCGAAATTTACTATTGTTCCCACAGTCATCCGTCATTTTTCTAATAAAATGAACCTCAGTTGTCGCCTTCAGTAACATCTAAATAATCACATTGTCTGACCTAATTGTACAGAGTATTCAAACTTGGACAAACTGGACATGAAGTGTTGACAGTGGTGTCTGTGAACATTTAACGGGGACACACCCATCCTAAACTGTGCCAGAGATTCCTCAACATCTTCACATAAAGTATTTCAATATACTTTGCTCTTGCAAATACAGGCTGAATTTTGCCATATAGTGAACAACGTGCACTGGTATCTAAGTGGTTACGCCAGTTATGACAGAAACTGCTGGGTAATCTTTCTTTCAATTCTTTACTGAATCATTTAAAGTCGCTACACCAAAAAAGTCGAACTTCTTCAAAACTATTTTCACATAAAACGTTGTTTTTTTTATCTTGGTCAGCCAAGTTCCATGACCTTTTTCATGCATAGTGAATAACATTTTATATTTTTTTTAATACCTAGCTCCTGGCTGTTTCAGTAGTCGAAACCAATAGTTAGCAGTAATAACAGTTATTTAGAGAGGAAATCGTCCCAGTTCTTCGTACACCATACTGTTTATTGTTGTGTTTCTTATGTGTAAAAATCTCGTGAAGGCATATGTATGTACCTGTTCAAGTTGATAACGTCTCTCATAACCCCAAATTCCTGCACCATAAAGTAGTAACAGAACTACCTGAGCATCAAACAATTAAAAGAATATGTCTAGTGAATTACATTTAATCTTTCTCAGCGTACTTAAAATAGCTTTAACACTTTCTGGAACTTTCAGGCAACCTCGAAGTGGCAGTTGGTCTCCAGAATCTTCAGACAACCTCGTTGTGTCAGCCAGCAAAAGAAGCCACAGAAGAAACCAGCGAACCAACCAGGCAAAGGAGCAAAGCAAACAGCCCAGCCAGTCAGGAGGAATCAGCCAGCCAGGAGGAACCAGCCACCAAGCCCAGAGGAACCAACGAGGAGGAACCAGCGAGGAGGAGCCAGCCAGGAGGACCCAGCCAGGAGGAATCAATCAAGAGGAGCCACTCAGGAGGAATTAGTCAAGAGGAGCCAACCAAGAGGAGCCAGCCAACCACCCAGCTAGGAGAAACCAGCCAAATACATGTAAGAATTTACTACTTCCAAATTACTGCCATTAAAATCCCATTTTCCTTTTGAATCAAGAAAACCACCTTCTGAAAGACTATTTTTTTCGACTGAACTAAATTTACTGTCAATCGTAGCCTCTTTTTTTCTCGTTGAAGGATGTTAAGTTGATGTTGAAGACCTAGCGCAGTTGAAGCCTTCAGTGACATCTAAAGAGTAAGATCATCTACAAAAAGCATGCGTAAAAGCTCTATTGCATCTGAAGCGAACGTAACACCATGTTTTCCGCTTAGAATAATTATCTTTTCAAGTTCATTTATCAGCAGAGAAAACAGGATAGGACTTTCAATGCAGCCTTAGGTCTTGAAGGCAGTCAAATAAATGGTAATATCCATTTTACTATAACATAATACACATGCTTTAACTGTTGCGTACAGTGCTTGGATAATTTTGAACATCTTCCCTTGATACCCATTCGTGATAATACAGACCATTAAACGTTCTATTCACGGTGTTATATGGTTTTTTTTAATCTATAAAGGCAATGTCGAGGTTTGTTTTGTTGTAGTTGTCTATTTCTAAATAAATATTTTTCAATTAGTGTTCGTAAAGTGAATATATGATCCATTGTAGACCGACCCTTCCTGAATGCTGCATGAGCTATTGTGAGAGAGCTTAAGAAACGGGTGTTTTCTTCCTTCAAGTTTGTCTATAAGCCATACCTCCAGTTTGATGTTAATCACGTTAATGTGAAGATGGTGCTACATGTAACTGCATCAAAATGAGATCAACTGAAATATGCATCAAAATGAGATCCATTGAAATATGCAAATACAAAAACAATTCAAATTAAGGTGGATTACAGACAGAATGAAACATGAGAGAAGGAACGCACCATTGATTTCATATGCTGATTTATTTGATCGATTTAATTGAGTAAATGACAAACTGATGTTATATCTTTCTGTTTCAGGAAATGGACATGGTGTCTTCTCCCTCCCCTCTGCCCTCATTCCCTGCACCCCTCCTCATCCCTTCTCCCTACCGTTGTTTCTGTAGGGTCTTTCTTGGAAGTTTGATTATGCTTTAATCTTGTGCATCCCCCTCCTTGTGGGAAGGCTAACCACAATCATAGTGGCTTCTGTTGGCTTGTGAATTTGTCAATTCATCCAGTTCTTCAGGATGTTTGACAGAGTTGTGTGTGAACTCAGGCACAGGTCAAATGGTCAGCTGACTTGTCAGCTTCTGTGCATGCGTATCGAGTGCTTACGCCTCATCACAGCATCGAGGAACCAGCCAAGAGGAGCCAGCCAACCAGCCAGCTAGGAGGAGCCAACCAAATGGAGCCAGCCAACCAGCAAGCCAGGAGGAGCCAGTCAGGAAGAGCCGACCACCCAAACTACCAGGAAGAGCCAGTCAGGAGGAACCAGCCAACCAGAGAGCCAGGAGGAACAGTCAGGAGCAACCAACCAGAAGGAACCAGTCAGTCATTCAGCCAGGAGGAGTCAGTCAGCCAGTCAGGAGGATCAAGCAGCCAGGAAGATCTAGAAGAAAGACAGGAGACAGAGAGTAGCAGATCAATGCCGTGATGAGGCGTAAGCACTCGATACACATGCACGGAAGCTGACGAGTCAGTTGACCATTTCTGTTAGTCTCTTCCTCCATCATTCCTGTCCCATTCTTGGTATTGCCATCCCAACCGGCCTGCGTCCAGTGTCAACTGGGATGTGAGCTGTCAGTGCTGGGGCTTCGCTGAACTCTACATTGCCTTCTGGGGAGGTATGTTTATTAGTATACATGTGCACTTAAAATGTGTTAAGTCACTACTTGCTAAATGTAACTATCAGTGAAAACATGATGGCATACGATTAACATTATAAAATCCCAAGCTGTGCCATTTTGTAGATCACAGTATTTGAGTCAAAGCTAGAATGAATAATCTCTTGTATATATGCATGTGGTTCTTGTGGGGTTTTCTCTTTTTCCTTTCTAAAGCAGAGGTGGTAGTTATTCATGTTGTGATTTTGTAATTTTGTAATAACCTGTCGGCGTGAAACGGGGCAGAAATGATAATGATAATGAATTAAACAAAGATAATATTGTCCCTTTCCATGGAACAAGATCCTGTACCCTTATATTTCGAATGTCCAAAAGTGACTTGGGAGATGAAGTTGCACTCACATTTTGAAACTAATGCTGTTGGGTTTTTTTTTTTCGGAAACTCGGCATGTTAATAAATTTAGGCCAACAGCCCCTTTCATGGAGGCAATCACAAGACGCACATTTTTGTTCAACATACAATTAACACATTTCAGTGTATATACAGGGGAATGTTCGTAAACTACTAATGTCAAAAAGGACAGCTGTTGTTTCAAAGTTGTACATTCAAAATACTTCTCTTATCTTAAAGGCAGTGACCAAAAACTTCGCAAAGTTCAATATAGTTTCCTCAGTGTCATCCGTTATTTTTCCTAAAAAAATTAAAAAACAAAACAAAAAACAAAACAAAACAAAAAACAACTAAGTTGTCGCCTTCAGTAACATCTAAATGATAACATAGTCTGACCTAATTGTACATAGAGTACTCAAACTGAAAATGTATCCCGTTTTCCTGCACATTTGGACAAACTGGATATGTATTGTTGACAGTACTAGGCGCAAAGTGGTGTCTGTGAACGTTTAACGGGGACACGCCCATCTTAAATTGTGGCATAGATTCCTCAACACCTTCACATACAGGATCTTAATATACTTAGCTCTTGCAAATATAGGCTGACATTTGCCATATAGTGAACAGCGAGCACAAAGTGGTTACACCAGCTGTGACAGAAACTGCTTCATAATATTTTTTTTACAGTTCTTTACTGAATCGTTTCTCGGCGCCACACCCAAAAAGCCAAACTTCTTCAAAACCATTCTCACATTAAACGTTGCTTTTTTAAAATTTTTTATCTTGGACACCTAAGTTCTATGACCTTTTCCATGCATAGTGAATAACATTATATATATATAAAAAATATATATATATATATATATATATATATATATATATATATTTTTTTTTTAATACCCACCTACTGGATGTTTCAGTAGACGAAACCAATATTTAATACATCTAGTAATAGCAGTTATTTAGAGAGGAAATGTCCCAATTCTCCGTACAATATATGATATATTGTTTTGTATCTTACGTGTAAAAATCTCTTGCAAGCAGCCAACCAGCCAGCCAGGAAGAACCAGTCAACTAACCAGCCAGGAGGAACCAGCCAGCCAGCAGAAACCAGCCAGCCAGGAGGAACCAGCCAACTAGCCAACCAGCCAGCCAGGAGAAATCTGTCAGAAGGAGTCAGCCAACCAGCCAGCCAAGAGGATCCAGTCAGCCAGGATGAACCAACCAATAGGAGCCATCCAGGAGAAACCAGCCAGCAAACCAGGAGGAACCAGCCAGCAAGCTAGCCAGGAAGAACCAGCCAGGAGGAGCCAACCAGGAGGAATCAGTCAGGAGGAGCCAGCCAAAAAGAGCCAGCCAACCAGCCAGCTACAAGAAACCAGCCAAATACCTGTAAGAATTTACTACTTTCACAAATTACTGCCATTGAAATCACATTTTTCTTTTGAATCAAGAAAAGCACCCTTCCAAAAGACTTCTTTTCGAATGATCTAAATTTACTGTCAATAGTAGCCACTTTTTTTTCTCGTTGAAGGATGTTAAGTTGATGTTGAAGACCTAGCGCGGCTGACATCTAAATAGTAAGATCATCTACAAAAAACATGAGAAAAAAATTCTATTTCATCTGAAGTGAACGTAACACCATGTTTTCCACTTAGAATAATTATCTTTGCAAGTTCATTGATCAGCAGAGAAAACAGATAGGACTTTCAGTGTAACCTTGCCTTAGGCCATGGAGGCATTCAAAGAAATGGGAATATCCATTTTCTGCGACATAATACACATGATCGGACTGTTGCGTACACTGTTTGGATAATTTTGAACATCTTCCCTTGATATCCATTCGTAATAATACAGACCATAAAACGTTCTATTCGCTGTGTCATATACTTTTTTAAAATATATAAAGGCAATGTCGAAGGGGGTTGTTTTTTGTTTTTTGGTTGTTGTTGTTTTTTTGTCTATTTCTAAATAAATATTTTTCAATTAGTGTTCGTAAAGTGAATACATGATCCATTGTAGACCGACCCTTCCTGAATGCTGCATGAGCTATCGTGAGACAGCTTAAAAAACGGGTGTTTTCTTCCTTCAAGTTTGTATGTAAGCCATACTTCAGTTTGATGTTCATCAACTTAATGTGAAGGTGGTGCTAATGTAACTGCATCAAAATGAGATCCATTGAAATATACAAATACAAAAACAATTCAAATTAAGGTGGATTACTGACAGAATGAAATATGAGAGAAGGAATGTACCATTGATTTCATAATAGGCTGATTTATTTGATCGATTTATTTGAGTAAATGACAAATTGATGTTTTATCTTTCTGTTTCAGGAAATGGACATGGTGTCTTCTCCTTCCCCTCTGCCCTCATTCCCTGCACCCCTCCTCATCCCTTCTCCCTACCGTTGTTTCTGTAGGGTCTTTCTTGGAAGTTTGATTATACTTCAATCTTGTGCATCCCCCTCCTTGTGGGAAGAGTAACCAAAATCATAGTGGCTTCTGTTGGCTTGTGAATTTGTCAATTCATCCAGTTCTTCAGGATGTTTGAAAGAGTTAAGTGTGAACTCAGGCACAGGTCAAATGGTCAGCTGACTTGTCAGCTTCTGCGCATGTGTATCGAGTGCTTGCGCCTCATCACGGCATCGATCTGCTACCTTCTGTCTCCTGTCTTTCTTCTAGATCTTCCTGGCTGCTAGATCTTCCTGACTGGCTGGCTGACTCCTCCTGACTGAGTGACTGACTGGTTCCTTCTGGTTGGTTGCTCCTGACTGTTCCTCCTGGCTCTCTGGTTGGCTGGTTCCTCCTGACTGGCTCTTCCTGGCAGTTTGGTTGGTTGGCTCTTCCTGACTGGCTCCTCCTGGCTGGCTGGTTGGCTGGCTCCACTTGGTTGGTTCCTCCTAGCTGGCTGGTTGGTTGGCTCCTCTTGGCTGGTTCCTCCTGATTGGCTGGCTCTTGGCTGGTTCCTCCTGGCCAGCCAGCCAGTAGGACAAGCAAGTCAGCCAACCAGCAGGAATCAACCAGGAGCCATCCAACAAGCCATCCAGGAGAATCCAGCCAGTCAGTAGAAGCCAGGCAGTTAGACAGCCAGGAGGGGTCAGCCAACAGGAGCCAGGTGCTCCAGAGATTCCCACTTTTGCGATGGCTGTCTGTTTTGTGAAGGGCAGAGCAAGTGGAGATCCTGGTGTGGAATGTTACGGGGAAGTGGGATGGGAATCTTCAGAACACTCTGGACAAGTCTTGTGGCTATGGGATAGGCGACATGGACGCATGTCAAGTATTTCGGCTGCAGATTTGGCTGGGGTGTTCTGTTGACAACCTGAAAGCTATCTCCAGCGTTCCCGAGACCGGTCCCAGGTGATCCTCTCTGTCTGGATCCTTCAGGCAACCTCGTAGAGACAGGGGTCTCAGCCAGGCATGAGAAGCTAGCCAGAAGAAACCACCCAACCAACCAGCCATGATGAAACAGCCAACCTTCCAGCTGGGAGGAACTGGGCAACATGCCAGCTAGAAGGAACCAGCCATAAGGAGCCAGCCAACCAGCCAGCCAGGAGGAACCAGCCAAGAGGAGAGCCAATCAGCCATCCCAGCCTGGAGGAACCAGCGAAGAGGAGCCAGCCAACCAGCCAGCCAGCCAGGAGGAACCAGCCAAGAGGAACCAGCCAACCAGCCAGCTAGGAGTAACCAACCAAGTGGAGCCAGCCAACCAGCCAGCCAGGAGGAGCCAGTCAGGAAGAGCCGACCAACCAAACTGCCAGGAAGAGCCAGTCAGGAGGAACCAGCCAACCAGAGAGCCAGGAGGAACAGTCAGGAGCAATCAGCCAGAAGGAACCAGTCGGTCACTCAGCCAGGAGGAGTCAGTCAGCCAGTCAGGAGGATCGAGCAGCCAGGAAGATCTAGAAGAAAGACAGGAGACAGAGGGGAGCAGATCGATGCAGTGATGAGGTGTAAGCACTCAATACACACATGCACGGAAGCTGATGAGTCAGTTGACCATTTCTGTTAGTCTCTTCCTCCATCATTCCTGTCCCTTTCTTGGCATTGCCATCCCAACCAGCCTTCGTCCAGCATCAACTGGGATGTGAGCTGTCAGTGCTGGGACTTCGCTGAACTCTACATTGCCTTCTGGAGAGGTATGTTTATTAGTATACATGTACACTTGAAATGTATTAATACTCACTGCAGGCTAAATATAAATAGTGAAAACATGATGGCACACAAAAAACATCATAACAACCCAAGCTGTGTCATTTTGTAGATCACAGCATTCAGGCCAAAGCTAGAATGATCCCTTGTGTATGAATGTGGTTCTTGTAGGATTACATTCTTTCCTTCTTAAGCTCAAGTGGGAGTTATTTATCTTGTGATTTTGTAATGACCTGTCAGTTTAAAACGAGGCAGAAATGATAATAACAATGATAAAAAAGGTAATATTGTCCCTTTCCATGGAACCAGTACCCTGTACCCTTAATTTTCAACTGTCTAGTGAGTTGGGGAATGAAGATACACTCACATTTGGAAACATTGTTTTTTCTTTTCGGAAGCTTGAAATATTAATGAATTTTAGGCCCAAAACCCCTTTCATGGAGGAAATCACAAGACACACAATTCTGTTCAACATACAATTAATTAACACACTTCAATGTATATACATGGGACTATTCGTAAAGTACTAATGTAGAAAAGGACAGCTGTTGTTTCAAAGTCGTACGTTAAAAATACTTCTCCTATTTTGAAAGCAGTGATCAAAAATATCGCGAAGTTCACTATGGTTCCCACAGAGGCGTCCAACATTTTTCTAATAAAAACTCATTATTAGTTATCGCCTTCAGTAACATCTAAATGATAAGATTGACCTAATTGTAAAGAGTGTATTCAAACTGAAAATATATGTAATTTTCTTGCACATTTGGACAAAGTGGACATGAAATGTTGACAGTCGCAGGCACAAAGTAGTATCTTTCTCAGTGTACTTAAAATAGCTTTAGTACTTTTCTGGATCTTTCAGGCAACCTCGTGGTGGCAGGGATCTCAGCCAGCAATGAGAAACCAGCCAGAAGAAGCCAGTCAACCAACCAGCCAGGAGGAGCAAGGGAAACAGCCAGCCAGGAGGAGCAAGGCAAACAGCCAGCCAGGAAGAACCAGCCAGGTGGAACCAGCCAACCAGTCAGCTGTAGGAGCCAGCCATGACGAATCAGTCAGGAGGAACCATCTAGGAGGAGCCAGCCAGCCAGGAGGAACAAACCAGCCCAGAGGAGCCAGCAAGCCAGCCAGCTAAAAAGAACCAGCCAAGAAGAGCCAGCCAACCAGGAGAATCCAGCCATATACATGTAAGAATTTTCTACTTCCAAATTGCTCCCATTAAAATTCCCATTTTTCATTTAAATAAAAATAATAACCTTCCGAAAAACTGTTCTTTTAGGCTTAACTGAATTTACTGTCAATCATAGCCACTTTTTGTTCGTTGAAGGATGTTAAGTCGATGCTGAAGACCTAACGCAGTTGATGCCTTTCAGTGACATCTAAAGAGTAAGATCATCTACAAAAAAGCATGAGAAAAAAGTCAATGAAAACATTACTGCACACTATTGATATTATAATATCCCAAGCTGTGCCATTTTGTAGATCACAGCATTCAGGCCAAAGCTAAAATAATCCCTTGTATATGCGTGTGGTTCTTGTGGGATTATCTTTTTCCTCTCTAAAGCTCAAGTGTGAGTTATTCATCTTGTGATTTTGTAATGACCTGTCAGTGTGAAACGGGGCATAAATGATAATAACAATGAAAAAAAAGGTAACATTGTCCATTTCCATGGAACCAGTACCCTGTACCCTTAATTTACAACTGTCCAAAAGTGAGTTGGAGGATAAAGACACACTCACATTTAGAAACTTTTTTTTTTTTCTTTTCGGAAACTCGAAATGTTAATGAATTTAGGCCAACAACCCTTTCATGAAGGAAATCACAAGACACATTTCTGTTCAACATACACTTATTTACACACTTCAATGTATATACAGGGGAATGTTCGTAAACTACTAATGTAGAAAAGAACAGCTGTTGTTTCAAAGTTTTACGTTAAAAATACTTCTCTTATTTTTAAGGAGTGACCAAAAACATCGCGAAGTTCACTATGGTTTCTGCAGAGTCGTCCAGCATTTATCTAATGAAAAAAATTATAAGTTATCGCCTTCAGTAAGATCTAAATAAGATTGTCTGACCTAAGTGTACAGAGAGTATTCAAACTGAAAATGTCTGTCCTTTTCTTGCATATTAGAACAAAGTGGAACTGAAATGTTGACCTCATAGTGGCAGGGATCTCAGCCAGCAATGAGAAACCAGCCAGAAGAAGCCAGCCAACCAACCAGCCAGGAGGATCAAGGCAAACAGCCAGCCAGGAGGAGCCAGCCAACCAACCAGCCAGGAGGAACCAGCCAGATGTAACCAGCCAGCCAGCTTGAAATAACCAGCCAAGAAGAGGCAGCCAACCAGCCAACCAGGATGAACCAACCATTTACATGTAAGAATATTTTCTTACTTCCAAATTACTGCCATTAAAATCCCATTTTTCATTTAAAGGGAAACAAAAAATCCTCCGAAAAACTGTTCTTTTAGGCTTAACTAAACCTACTGTCAATCGTAGCCACTTTTTTTTCGTTGAAGGATATTAAGTCGATGTCGAAGACCTAACACAGTTGATGCCTTCAATGACATCTAAAGAGTAAGATCATCACAAAAAGTATGAGAAAAAGCTCAATGACAACATTACGGCACATTATTGACATAATAATATCCCAAGCTGTGCCATTTTGTAGATCACAGTATTGAGGCCAAAGCTAGAATGATCCCTTGTACATGCGTATGGTTCTTGTGGGATTATCTTTTTCCTTTTTAAAGCTCAAGTGTGAGTTATTCATCTTGTGATTTTGTAGTGACCTGTCTGTGTGAAACGGGACAGAAATGATAATAAGTATGATAAAAATGGTAACATTGTCCCTTTCTGTGGAACCAGTTCCTTGTACCCTTAACTTTCAACTGTCCAAAAGTGAGTTGGGGGATGAAGATGCAATTGCATTTTTTACTTTTTTTTCTTTTCGAAAACTCGAAATGTTCAGGAATTTAGGCCAACAACCCCTTTCATGGAGGAAGTCATAAGACACACATTTCTGTTCAGCATACAATTAATAACACACTTCAATGTATATACATGGGACTATTCGTAAAGTACTAATGTAGAAAAGGACAGCTGTCGTTTCACAGTTGTACGTTCAAAATACTTCTCTTATTTTAAAGGCAGTGACCAAAAACATCGCGAAGTTCACTATGGTTCCCGCAGAGTCGTCCGGCATTTTTCTAATAAAAACTCATTATTAGTTATCGCCTTCAGTAACATCTAAACGATAAGATTGTCTGACCTAATTGTACAGAGTGTATTCAAACTGAAAATGTATGTCGCTTTCTTGCACATTTGGACAAAGTGGACATGAAATGTTGACAGTCGTTGGCACAAAGTAGTATCTTTCTTTGTGTACTTAGAATAGCTTTAGTACTTTTCTGGATCTTTCAGGCAAACCTCGTAGTGGCAGTGATCTCAGCCCGTAATGAGAAACCAGCCAGAAGAAGCCATCCAGCCAACCAGCCCGCCTGGAGAAACCAGCCAGGAGGAAGGATGAGCCAGCCAGGAGGAATCAGTCAGGAGGAACCATCTAGGAGGAGCCAGCTAGCCAGCCAGCCAGGAGGAACCAGCCAAGAGGAGCCAGCCAACCAGCCAGTCAGAATGAACCAGCCAAGAAGAGCCAGCCAACCAGCCAGCTAGAAAAATCAGCCAAGAGGAGCCAGCCAACCAGCCAACCAGCCAACCAGGAGGAACCAGCCAAATACATGTAAGAATTTTGACTACTTCCAAATTACTGCCATCAAAATCCCATTTTTCATTTAAATAATAAAAAAAACCTTCCCCAAAACTGTTCTTTTTTTTTTCGTTGAAGACTGTTAAGTCGATGTTGAAGACCTAACGCAATTGATGCCTTCAGTGACATCTAAAGAGTAAGATTATCTACAAAAAGCAAAAATAAAAAAGGCTCAATGGAAACCATTACGGCACACTATTGACATCATAATATCCCAAGCTGTGCCATTTTGTAGATCACAGCATTCAGACCAAAGCTAGAATGATCCCTTGTATATGCGTGTTGTTCTTGTGGGATTATCTTTTCCCTTTCTTAAGTTCAAGTGGGAGTTATTCATCTTGTGATTTTGTAGTGACCTGTCAGTGTGAAACGGGACAGAAATGATAATAATAATGATAAAGAAGATGATATTGTCCCTTTCCATGGAACCAGTTCCCTGTACCCTTATCTTTGACCGTCCAAAAGTGAGTTGGGGGATGATGATGATGCACTCACATTTAGAAACAAATAGTTTTTTTCGGAAACTCAGAATGTTATAGAAATTTAGGCCAACAACTCCTTTCATGGATGAAATCATAAGACACACATTTCTGTTCAACATACAATTAGTTAACATACTTCAATATATATAGATGGAAATATTCGTAAATTACTAATGCAGAAAAGGACAGCTGTTGTTTCCAAGTCGTACGTTCAAAATACTTATTTTAAAGGCAGTGACCAAAAACATCGCAAAGTTTACTATTGTTGCTACAGAGTCATCCGTCATTTTTCTATTAAAAAGATCTCAGTTATCGCCTTCAGTAACATCTTAATAATAACATTGTCAGACCTAATTGTACAACGAGTATTCAAACTGAAAATTATCTCGTTTTCTTACACATTTGGACAAACTGGACATGAAGTGTTGACAGTGGTATCTGAACATTTAACGGGGACACATCCATCCTAAATTGTGCCAGAGATTCCTCAACACCTCCACATAAAGTATTTCAATATACTTTGCTCTTGCAAATACAGGCTGAAATTTGCCATATACTGAACAACGTGCACTGGTATTTAAGTGGTTAAGCCAGCTATGACAGAAACTGCTGCGTAATCTTTCTTTCAATTTTTTGCTGAATCATTTGTAGTCGCCACACCCAAAAAGTCGAACTTCTTCAAAACCATTTTACATAAAAAGTTGTTGTTTTTTTATCTTGGACAGCCAAGTTCTATGGCCTTTTTCATGCATAGTAAATAACATTTTATATTCTGTTTTTGAATACCTAGCTCTTGGCTGTTTCAGTAGTCGAAACCAATAGTTAATACATTTAGAAATAGCAGTAATAACAGTTATTTAGAGAGGATAATGTCCCAATTCTCCGTACACCATACTGTTTATTGTTGTGTTTCTTATGTGTAAAAATCTCGTGAAAGCATATATATGTACCTGTTCAAGTTGATAACGTTTCTCATAACCCACATTCCTGCACCATAAAGTAGTAACAGAACTACCTGAGCATCAAACAATTAAAAGAATATGTCTAGTGAATTACATTTAGTCTTTCTCAGCGTACTTAATTTAAAATGGCTTTAACCGTTTCTTGATCTTTCAGGCTACTTCGTAGTGGCAGGGGTCTCCAGAATCTTCAGACAACCTCGTAGTGGCAGGGGCCTCCAGAATCTTCAGACAACCTCATAGTGGCAGGGGTCTCCAGAATCTTCAGACAACCTTATAGTGGCAATGGGTCTCCAGAATCTTCAGACAAGCTCGTAGTGGCAGGGGTCTCCAGAATCTTCAGACAAGCTCATAGTGGCAGGGGTCTCCAGAATCTTCAGACAAGCTCATAGTGGCAGGGGTCTCCAGAATCTTCAGACAAGCTCATAGTGGCAGGGGTCTCCAGAATCTTCAGACAACCTCGTAGTGGCAGGGATCTCCAGAATCTTCAGACAACCTCATAGTGGCAGGGGTCTCCAGAATCTTCAGACAACCTCGTAGTGGCAGGGGTGTCAGCCAGCAAAAGAAGCCAGCCAGAAGAAACCAGCGAACCAACCAGGCAAGAGGAACAAAGCAAACAGACAGCCAGGAGGAGCCAGCCAACCAGCCAGTCAGGAGGAAACAGCCAGCCATGAGGACCAGCCATTCAGGAGGAACCAGCCAGCCAGCCAGGAGGAACCAGCCACCAAGCCAGGACGAGCCAGCCAGCCAGGAGGAGCCAGCCAGCAAGCTAGCCAGGAGGAACCAGTGAGGAGGAGCCAGCCAGGAGGAATCAATTGGGAAGAGCCAGTCAGGAGGAATCAGTCAAGAGGAGCCAACTGAGAGGAGCCAGTCAACCACCCTGTTAGGAGAAATCAGCCAAATACCTGTAAGAATTTACTACTTCCAAATTACTGCCATTAAAATCCCATTTTTCTTTTGAATCAAGAAAACCACCCTGCTGAAAGACTTTATTTTTCGACTGAACTAAATTTACTGCCAATCGAAGCCTCTTTTTTTCTCGTTGAAGGATGTTAAGTTGATGTTGAAGACCTAGCGCAGTTGAAGCCTTCAGTGACATCTAAAGAGTAAGATCATCTACAAAAAGCATGCGTAAAAGTTCTATTGCATCTGTAGTGAACGTAACACCATGTTTTCCGCTTAGAATAATTATCTTTGCAAGTTCATTTATCAGCAGAGAAAACAGGATAGGACTTTCCATGCAACCTTGCCTTAGGTCTTGAAGGCATTCAAATAAATGGTAATATCCGTTTTACTATAACATAATACACATGCTTTAACTGTTGCGTACAGTGCTTGGATAATTTTGAACATCTTCCCTTGATACCCATTCGTGATGATACAGACCATTAAACGTTCTATTCACGGTACGGTGTTATATGCTTTTTTTAAATCTATAAAGATAATGTCGAGTTTTTTTTATCTATTTCTAAATAAATATTTTTCAATTAGTGTTCGTAAAGTGAATATATGATCCATTGTAGACCGACCCTTCCTGAATGCTGCATGAGCTATTGTGAGAGAGCTTAAGAAACGGGTGTTTTCTTCCTTCAAGTTTGTATATAAGCCATGCCTCCAGTTTGATGTTAATGACGTTAATGTGAAGGTGGTGCTATATGTAACTGCATCAAAATGAGATCCATTGAAATATGCATCAAAATGAGATCCATTGAAATATACAAATACAAAAACAATTCAAATTAAGGTGGATTACTGACAGAATGAAGTATGAGAGAAGGAATGCACCATTGATTTCATATGCTGATTTATTTGATCGATTTATTTGAGTAAATGACAAGTTCATGGTTTATCTTTCTGTTTCAGGAAATGGACATGGTGTCTTCTCCTTCCCCTCTGCCCTCATTCCCTGCACCCCTCCTCATCCCTTCTCCCTACCGTTGTTTCTGTAGGGTCTTTCTTGGAAGTTTGATTATGCTTCAATCTTGTGCATCCCCCTCCTTGTGGGAAGAGTAACCAAAATCATAGTGGCTTCTGTTGGCTTGTGAATTTGTCAATTCATCCAGTTCTTCAGGATGTTTGAAAGAGTTAAGTGTGAACTCAGGCACAGGTCAAATGGTCAGCTGACTTGTCAGCTTCTGCGCATGTGTATCGAGTGCTTGCGCCTCATCACGGCATCGATCTCCTACCCTCTGTCTCCTGTCTTTCTTCTAGATCTTCCTGGCTGCTTGATCCTCCTGACTGGCTGGCTGACTCCTCCTGACTGAGTGACTGACTGGTTCCTTCTGGTTGGTTGCTCCTGACTGTTCCTCCTGGCTCTCTGGTTGGCTGGTTCCTCCTGACTGGCTCTTCCTGGCAGTTTGGTTGGTTGGCTCTTCCTGACTGGCTCCTCCTGGCTGGCTGGTTGGCTGGCTCCACTTGGTTGGTTCCTCCTAGCTGGCTGGTTGGCTGGCTCCTCTTGGCTGGTTCCTCCTGATTGGCTGGTTTGCTGGCTCTTGGCTGGTTCCTCCTGGCCAGCCAGCCAGTAGGACAAGCAAGTCAGCCAACCAGCAGGAATCAACCAGGAGCCATCCAACAAGCCATCCAGGAGAATCCAGCCAGTCAGTAGAAGCCAGGCAGTTAGACAGCCAGGAGGGGTCAGCCAACAGGAGCCAGGTGCTCCAGAGATTCCCACTTTTGCGATGGCTGTCTGTTTTGTGAAGGGCAGAGCAAGTGGAGATCCTGGTGTGGAATGTTACGGGGAAGTGGGATGGGAATCTTCAGAACACTCTGGACAAGTCTTGTGGCTATGGGATAGGCGACATGGACGCATGTCAAGTATTTCGGCTGCAGATTTGGCTGGGGTGTTCTGTTGACAACCTGAAAGCTATCTCCGGCGTTCCCGAGACCGGTCCCAGGTGATCCTCTCTGTCTGGATCCTTCAGGCAACCTCGTAGAGACAGGGGTCTCAGCCAGGCATGAGAAGCTAGCCAGAAGAAACCACCCAACCAACCAGCCATGATGAAACAGCCAACCTTCCAGCTGGGAGGAACTGGGCAACATGCCAGCTAGAAGGAACCAGCCATAAGGAGCCAGCCAACCAGCCAGCCAGGAGGAACCAGCCAAGAGGAGAGCCAATCAGCCATCCCAGCCTGGAGGAACCAGCGAAGAGGAGCCAGCCAACCAGCCAGCCAGCCAGGAGGAACCAGCCAAGAGGAACCAGCCAACCAGCCAGCTAGGAGTAACCAACCAAGTGGAGCCAGCCAACCAGCCAGCCAGGAGGAGCCAGTCAGGAAGAGCCGACCAACCAAACTGCCAGGAAGAGCCAGTCAGGAGGAACCAGCCAACCAGGGAGCCAGGAGGAACAGTCAGGAGCAATCAGCCAGAAGGAACCAGTCAGTCACTCAGCCAGGAGGAGTCAGTCAGCCAGTCAGGAGGATCAAGCAGCCAGGAAGATCTAGAAGAAAGACAGGAGACAGAGGGGAGCAGATCGATGCAGTGATGAGGCGTAAGCACTCAATACACATGC
>JAPXFY010001424.1:0-36532 GCA_030674185.1 Monoplex corrugatus | reverse complement strand
CCACTCGTCTTTCATCCTCTTTCTTCATTGTCCATGCCTCGCAGCCGTATAACATCACTGGCCAGACAAGACATTTTAAGAGTTTTATCTTAAGGTCTGCTGTTATGCTGTGGTCTTTCCAAATATTGTTCAATTGAACCATACTGTTCATCGTTTTCATTGACTACAGCAAAGCATTTGATAGCGTGATTCACCAAAGTCTTTTCCACTTCATGATCAAAATGGGTTTTCCAAGACATCTGGTTTCCCTCATCGCTTCATTATATAATGATCAAAAAGCAACAATCAGATGGAATAATCAAAACTGCAAACTGGAGTGACAAATGGAGGGAAATCTGGGTGGGGAAAAACAGAGGAAGGGAACTCCTAGGGGGGTAACAGAGGGTAGGAACTGCAGGTAGAGGAACACAGGGAGGAACTCCAGGGTGTAACAGAGGAAGAGAACTCTGGATGGGGGAACACTGGAAGGGACTCTAGGTGGGGAAGTGTGGAGAACAAAGGAAGGAAACTCCGGGGGGACAGAACAGAGGGATTGAACTCCGGAGAGTAGAACAGAGGGAGGGAATTCCAGGGGGTAGACATAGAGAGGGAACTCCAGGGGATAAAACATAGGGGGGGGGGGGGGAACTCCACAGGGTAGAACAGAGGGAGGGAACTCCAGGTGGTAGAACAAAGGGAGGGAACTCCAGGGGTAGAACAGAGGGGGAGAACTCCAGGGAGTAGTACCGAGGGAGAGAACTCTGGATGGAAGAAGAACAGAGGGAGGGTACTCGGGGTGGGACGGGAACAGAGGCTGTGAACTCGGGGGTTCAAGGTGTGGGGAGCAGAGGGAGGGAACTCGTGGGGGGACAGAGGGAAGAAACTCAGGGGGGAAGAGAGGGAGGACACTCAGGAGGGGGGAAACAGAGGGAGGGAACTCTGTTCCCCACAGAGTTCCCTCTCTCCGTTCCCTCCCCCCCTCCCCCACCCAGATTTCCTTACTCTGTTCGCCCCTCCTGAATTCCCGCACTCTGTTTCCCCTTATCCAGAGAGAGTGGAAGGAAACTCAGGATGGGGGGTTGAGAACAGAGGGATGGAACTTTGGGTGGAGGGAAACAGAGGGAGGGAACTCTGGGTGGGGTGAACAGAGGGAGGGAATTCCGGGTGGGGGAGATAGAATGAGGGTGCTCTGGGCGGTGTGAAACAGAGAGAGGGAACTCTGGGTGGGGTTGGGTGGGGGAAACGGACAGTGGGAACTCCAGGGTGGGGGTGGGGGAACAGAAGAAGGTCCTTCGGTTGGGGGGGTGGGGGGCGGGAAGAAAAGGAGGTAACTCAGGTGGAGATGAAACTCTAAATAGGGTGAAACAAATGGAGGGACATTTGGGTGGGGGAACCAAAATCAAAACTCTGGGAATGGGGACAAAGGGTGTGGCGATTAAAAGGAAAAACAAAGAGGGAACTTGGAGGGAAGTTGGCGGAAGGAAGTCTGGGAGAAGCAATGGAGTAGGAGGGGGACAAGTGAGAGGGAAATTCAAGGGGAGAGAACATCAGGCAGGGAGGATAAGGCAAAGGCTCTTCCAGGGAACTTCAGGGAAGGGGAGGAAATAAACAAACAAAAACTTACCCCCGTTGTTCTCTCCCGTTTGGATGTGTGTTTGTTTGTTTGCTTGTTTTTCGTTTGTTTGGGTATTTTTTTGAGAGGGTTACAAATAGATGGGAACTTCAGGAAGTAACACAGAAAGGCAAACTATAACTTTGGAGTGGACACTTTGGAGAGCACCAAAGGAAGGGAATTCTGGGTGAGGAAAACAAAAGGGAGGAACTCAGGGTGGAGGACACGATGGGAGAGAACTCTAGGTGGAGGTGATAAAGGAAGTAAAAGGTGGAGTACAAAACAGGAAGGAAGTGGACCAAGAGGGAAGGATTTTCAGAGGAACGAAAACAAGGGTAGTATGTCGGTGGGATGAGAGGGAGTGAGGGGATTTTGGGAAGGAAACCATGGGGTGGAAATTTGAGAGAGAACCAGGGGGGATAAATGGGACGCAATTTTGGGGTGAAAAGAGAGGATACGCTGGAAGGAACTTCAAGGAGAACAAAGGGGAAGGAATTACAGGGCAAGGAGTGCAAGGGGAGGGAACATTGGAGGAATTTAAATACAAGGGAACTTGGGAAAGGGAACTTCAGGAGAAGATAACCTATGAAGGGGAGTCGGGCGGGGGAGTCGGGCGGGGGAGTCGGGCGGGGGAGGGGGTTTACTTAAGACAGGGAACCTGGGTTAGATCTTGGGGAGTGGGGGCACTGAGAGGAAATTTGAGGAGGACGCTTAGAGAAAGATGGAAGCGGTTGGGAGGAGTACAAATGGAAAACAACTTCAGGGGGAACGGTGGTGGGGTGGAGATATGGGAGAGAATCAAAGGGATGGACTCAGGATGGGGGGAACAAAGGGGGGGGGGATTCGGGAGGAACCAATTGGAGAGAATTTTGGTGGGAATCAGTGGAATGAAACCCGCGATTGGAATCGTCCCTCACATGTCCCTCCCGTTTCCCCGGGTTGGCTGAACCAAACGGAGGAGCGTGAGGAAAAACTAGCATAATTATATTTCAATGTAGCAATCTAAACCCCCATCTCGAAGAAGTAAACACTCTAATCTCCATGGTTGGCCTCCTATGTAGATATTTGAAAATGGACGCGAATGGAACCAATAGGCCTTTAAGGTATTGTAGGTTGGCTCTTTCTTGTTTTAATATTTTTTACATCGGTATTGTTGTGAAGATCTTGCTCCCACACAGGGTTTACGTACGTGAAGGATTCGGTATCAAGTGCATGTGTGCATGCATGCGTGCGTGTGTACGTGTGTGCGTGCGTGCGTGCGTGTGTGTGGTGTGTGTGTGTGCGCACGCGCGTGTGTGTGCATGTGTGCTGTCGTATGTGTGTGCGTGCGTTCATGCGTGTACGCGCGTACGTGTGTATGTGTGTGTGCGTGCGTGTGTGCGCGTGTGCGTGCGTGCGTGTGTGTGTATGTGCGTCTGTGCGTGCATATGTATGTGTGCGTGCATGCGTGTGCGTGTGTGTATGTGCGTGCGTGTGTGTGAGTGTAGTTTAGGGTGCAATTTCTATCTCTCATTTTTAAGCAGGCTGGCTGGCTTTTGGATCTGAACCCTGGATCTCAAGATCTGATGTCTCGAGTTCAGTTCCAGCCCGCAACATAAAAAAAATCAACAAAAAATCTGGCGAGTTCAACGTCCATCTTTATGTTTTAGTCATTCTGGCGGTGTCAGTCGAGTGTCTCATAGGTGCTGTCCTGCATCCCCCCCCCCCCCCCCTCCATTTCAAGACCTTGTCAGCGTATACAGTTGTACGCAGGCTTAGACAGTCTGTCAGACAGCACATGGCAGATTTGGTGGAGCGCATAATGGATTGTCAGAGTGCAATGAATCCCTCATGAGCAAACTCTAAACTCGGAGCAGTATGTCTCAAGTTCCCTTAACAGTCCAGCAAGGCTATTTACATGTCTGTGTGATGTTAGGTAAGTCTGTGGTGAAGCACTTATGGAGTCATTCTGGCGGATCGATACAATAAACAAAATTCAGTGAATGAATAGACAAACACGTAAACAAACGAACAAACAAACATACATACAAAAACAATAAATAGATAAATAAATAAATAAATCAATAAATAAATAAGTTAACAATTGAAATCAATCCACACAGACAGCATTTAATCAATATTAAGTGTATTAAACTATTAAAGGAAAATGCCATAATATCAATAACACGAACACAGCAATAACATAGACAAAAAACCATAAAGAAAACAACAGATCAATCTCAGACAATAGAGAAGCCAAATACATACGCTTTTTAACCGACTAAGACTGAAAAACTGTGTGACTCAATCTGTGTGAGAACAGGGTCAGTGGATGTAGTAATTAAGGGACGTCCCCAAATTACTCCAAGCAAAGTATGTAGTAATTAGGGGACATTTTTTAAAATTACGTAATTTGTATTTTGTACGCAATGATACATTATTTTAAGCTTATTTTGTGATTTTGAGCCAATTTTAATTTCGTGTATTTTGGGGACGTCTCCAAATTACAAACACGTCCCCTTTCTACTACGGTACACGTCGAATTGTCCCCTACCTACTACACAGGCACGTTCACACACACACACACACACACACACCACACACACACACACACACACACACATATGCACGCGCAGCAGCAGCAGCCGCCATTATCTTTTTTTTTTTTTGATTTCATATACACATTCCTATTAGTAGTATATTTGTATAAAATGTCTGGTAAAAGAAACAACAAAAAATGGAAGAAACTTTCAATAGTAGACGAAAAGCTACGGAAAAAAGAAGGGAATGTTTAATTAAACAGAGAGAGAGAGAGAGAGAGAGAGAGAGAGAGAGAGAGACAGACAGACAGACAGACAGACAAACAGAGATGTTCTTTGTACCTGTATGCAACAGAGGTCTAAAAAGAAACTTGTATCAGATGAATCAGTTTTATAAAGCATTTACTGTATCGATTTTGTGTGTGTAAGCTCTCTTTGAGTTCTCTTGACAAGGAAACTATTCTGAGTCACACACAACACACACACACACACACACCACACACACACACACACACACACACACACACACACACACACACACACGGTACAAAAATACACGCGCACACACACAAATTTGCAAGCAACTACAGACGCGGTGGTCTGAAGTAAACAGTACAAGGGAGAAAATCCGTTCTAGTTGTAAACAGCTAGGTTTAATGGGCTACCTCCCTTTACTTCGGTGGCTGTCTCTCGTTTTGTTATCTGCTGCTGGCGTGTGTTGTATTCATACAGCTAACTTGAACATGCATATGCGCGCATGAGCACTCACAAACATATAAGGACGAGCGTGTGGGCACACACACACATACACACAAACATACAAAGCATACACACACGCACACGCGCGCGCGCGCGCACACACACATACACACACACACACACACACAGACACACACACACACACAGACACACACACACACACACACACTGAAACACACACACACACACGCGCGGGAAGCAACAGCAGCAGCCATAATCTTAAATTTTGATTTCATACACACTTTCCTATTAGTAGTTTATTTGTATAAAATGTTGTCTGGTAAACGAAACAACAACAAAAACAACAAAAAATGGAAGAAACTTTCAATAGTAGATGAGAAGCTACGGAAGAAAGAAGGGAATGTTTAAAAAACAGAGAGACAGACAGACAGACAGACAGACAGACAGACAGAGATGTTCTTTGTACCTGTATGCAACAGAGGTCTAAGAAGAAAATAGTGTAAGATGGATCAATTTAAAATGCATTTAGTGTATGTATCGATTTTGTGTATATAAGCGCTTTGTTTTTGAGTTTTCTTGACAAGGAAACAACACACACCACAACACAACACACACACACACACACACACACACACACACACACACACACACACCACACACACACACACACACACACACACACACGTGCACAAACACAAATTCGCAACTACAGACGCAGATGGTCTGAAGTAATCGGTATAAGGGGAAAAATCCCTTCTAGTTGTAAATAGCTAGGGTTTATGGGCTACCTCCCTTTACTTCGCTGGCTGTCTTTCAGCTGAATTGAGTGGTATTCGACCGTCGGAACCTACTCAAAGAGGCCGATCACAGGGATAATTAATTTTCAAGATCGCTAACTTTGGAGGCCATTTTCTCTGCCAATTTTCGTCGGAGACTAATTTGGATGGTAAATTTGGATGTGTCACAAGGGTATGTTGGGAAGTTGTGATTTTTGTGCAAAATGGCCGCCAGGTCCGCGGCTGTCAAAAAGTCCGGAAAAATTACCGATTTCGATTTTGCTTTTTCTGGTGTCAAAAGAAAGAGCAGAGCGCACAGGTATGATTTCAGCTGAATTGAGTGGTATTCGACCGTCGGAACCTACTCTAGAGGCCGATCACAGGGATCTTTCATTTTCAAGATCGCTAACTTTGGAGGCCATTTTCTCTGCCAATTTTCGTCGGAGACTAATTTGGATGGTAAATTTGGACTCGGTACACACACCTTCAACTCTTTAACGTATCACCATCAGGGCAGACTGCAGAAGCAGCCAGTTCACTCCGCGTGTTGAAACTTGGTGTTGGATTACCCCATAAACGCTTCGGATGGAACAGGGAAAACACTCTCGACACACTATGCTACCAACATCTCCTACACAAGAATTGTTGGAGTGTTTTCCATCAGTTTCAACAACACCTGGATCTCCTGTTCTGGCATCCTCCATATGTGCCTCTCTGCCTCATAGCCCACTGCTATATTCTTGTTCTCTGTCTTCTGTGAACTTATGAGTCTGTTTATTCAATGTTCAGCCTGCTTGTCATGATCAAAAGACTGTTTCTATCTCAGGTCTCATTTTTGAAAATACTCTTGATTTGGAATTTCTGACAGAAACTGGCTGAGACCAAGCGGCCATGAGCCAGCCCTTAAACAACTCACACCTCCATTCCTATCAATCCTCAACTTGGGCTGGCTTAATCTCACAACCATATCTCCCGAGTCCTCAAACCTGATAAGAAGCCCGACCTTTTCCCTCCTTGTATTCCCCGAAAACAACATTCGATACAAAGATGACACCGTGTTAATCGCAGAAAGTGAAAGGGACCTACAAAATCTTGTGAATATACTAGAAATAGAATGCAAAGGTAAGGGGTTGGAACTAAACAGCAGGAAGACTGAAGTCATGGTGATCAGTAAAAAAAAAACATGAAATCCCCTCATGCAAAATAACAGCAAACGGCACAACCTTGAGACAGGTTGATCAGTTTAAATACCTGGGAACGATCATTTCACCAGACGGCAGATGCACATCAGAAACAGCCAGCAGAATCGGCCAAGCCAAAACAGCATTCAAGAAGATGAAAAGCATTCTTACCAACAAATGCCTATCAATTAACATCAGGAAGAGAGTTCTTGAATGTTATATAGAACCAATGCTGTTGTACGGTTGCGAGGCATGGACAGTCAACAAGCAAAGCCAGAACAAGATAGAGGCAGCCGAGATGTGGTTTCTAAGAGGAATATTGAGAGTTCCATGGACAGGAAAGAAAACAAACGAGACAGTCTTGATGGAGGCAGACACAAGTAGATCATTCATAAGGAAGATTAGGAAAAGACAGGCAACATTTATAGGCCATTTTATGAGGAAAGGGGAATTGGAGCACCTGGTCACAACTGGAAAGCTGGAGGGAAAGAGAGCACCGGGTAGACCCAGGGAGAAGATACTAGATGGACTTGCAGAGTGGCTGGGGACAAGGAGGACGGAAGAGATGCTTGAGGCAACAAGTGATAGAGACAGATGAAAGTCCATAATCGCCAACGCCATGAGGCAAGGCACCTGATGATGATGATGATGATGATGATGATAATGATTCCTCGAAAATGTTTTTTTGGGGGTAGGTACAATGCCTCGCCACAATACAGCACAATATCACTGAGACTAGATTGCACACAAAACATTTTCTTGTGTATTTGTTGATTTTCACTGCTATGGATTCCTCTGTACTGGTACTAATATCGTATATCAGCAGAGGCCAAAGGATCTTTCGAATCAGCATGAGCAGCAGAGACCAAACTTTGACTTTGCCAAGAAGGCCACACTCGCAGTTTTTTTAATTTCCTGCCGTTTGCTTGATTTCCTCACCCCTTTTTGTATCTTTCAGGGGATTTGCCATATCACCTTTCGGGATTTTTGACTCGTTCTTCTGTAACTGTTGGAATGGACTGATTGGCGACATTAATGATTCCGCCACTTCACCTTTGATCCGTCAGAGGCTTTGTGAATTCTGAGGTTTGAAACTACCTCGTCTAAATGTTTTAGGATATTGTGTGTTTCCTCTTCTTTTGTGTCGTCCATGAAAGCGTTTAGAGGGGGCATTTGATATTCGTTCCTAAGGTCACTTGGACCTGAAGTTCTTACTGCGGCTTTCAAAATGACCTGCACGCACAATAACACAAAGCACTGGCTCTGAAGTGACTTCAACATTTTCGGTGGGTCGGTTCCACCTTCGATGACTATTTTAATGAAAAACATCAAACGTGTACAGCCTCCCCGACCCCCCCCCCCCCCCACTCGGACCTAATCACTTTCTTTTTGTTGGATAACTTTTTTTTTTAGCAAATGATCGATTTGTCTGTTTGCTCACATGGCCACCTACACTATACGTTAAAAAGTCACGTGATTATTTCATACAAAGTTTTGTTCATTTTGACAGAGTTATTTTTATTTGAGATGAAGGTCTTGTTATTTTAGACAAAAATCATGGTGTTTCGGATGAAAAGCTTTATCTGTGAAAGAAGGTCTCACTATTTTAGACGAGTCTTGGTACTTTAGACAACGGACGTGTTAATTTACGTAAAGGTCTTGTTACTTTAGAGAAGTCTTGTTATATTGGACAAAGGTCTTATTATGTCAGACGAAGGTCTTGTTATTTTAAAAAAACAGCTGTGTTATTTAAGGCAAAGATCTTGTTATTTTGGACAAAGGTCTTGCTATTTTAGACAAAGCTCTTGTTATATGAATAAATTCGTACTGTTTTAGATGATGAGCTTGTAATTTTGGACAGATGTTTTATTATCGTTAGACAATGGTCTTGTTTTTTTAAGACAAAAGGTCACTTTGTCTTTGACAAAAGTAAATGTATCTTAGACAAAAGTCACGATGTTTCTTTTTTGTGTATGTGAAGAAATTCGATCGTGTTATTTCAGAAGAAAGTCTTGTTACTTTAGACGACGATCTTGTTATTTCAGACGAATATCTTGTTATATTAGGCAAAGGTACAGTCGCCGTGGTGTGACGGTTAGCACAACGGACTACGGACTGGAAGGTTGTGAGTTAGGATCCCATCCATCCCTTCAGAAATCATTGTGGGACTTTTCGGGGTCTAACCCCACTCCTACCCAGAGCTGAGCATGCTGTGGGCTCATTGGAAACACTGGGACCACACAGTGTGTCTTATTCACTTCACGGATGTGTCATTGAGGGTGTTTCTCAAATCTTCGTACCAACATCGCAGGTGTCTGTATCTCTCTGGCCTGCTTGACGCCAGGATACATTATGATAATAAACGTAGAGTATAACCCTGTCACGCGGTCTCAATCCTAAATGGAACTCAATAGCATCACGATAATCCTCCTCCTCCTCCTCCTCCTCACCACATTGAGAAAACTTATCCAGCTTCTATGGCCATTAAGAAATAGGAAAAAAAAGAGGTGAGCACAAATGAAATTTTCCTAAGTACGATGATCCTAAAAACAATGGGACAAGGGTCTCAAAGCAAATGCAGTAACGAGAGAACACTTCTTGCTCTAAGCATTTTCACGCTTTTTTTCTGAAAACACACGCCACAGTCTGCCTTCAGTACTCTTGAAATTTTCAGTTCGCAGTCGTCTGTGTGTGCGCGCGTTATATTAGATTGTTTAATATTGTTTTTATTAGTATCATTATCATTTACTCTCATCATCAGCAGCAGCAGCCTTATCATCAGCATCATCATCGTTATTATCATCATCATTATTGTTACTATCGTTATTATTACTATTACTATTATATTAATACTATATAATTATATTATTGGCATCATCATTAGTGTTATTATTATTTTCATAATTATTACTACTATTATTATCATCATTGTTGTTGTTACTATTATCAAATTGTAATAATTATTATTGTTATTATTATTACTGTTGAAATGGAACCAATTTTGTAGTGTAAGTGACAATACTTGAGTCACTTAAAATGAAAGTACACTGTACGTCGTGAAAAAAAACTTTACTTTGGACAAAACATCTTATTTCCAAAACGTTGTACGTTTTTCTATTCTGACTACACACTTTGCACACCATAAAGACACCAGACACCGACAGATTTATTGACAATGCTCTAAGATAGTCACGACACCGTGCCTGAAGTGAATGCAATGCCATGATATACTCCTTACTCCATAATGTCCAAATTGTCACACTCTGCTGCCTGTTTCTCCAAAGCCTTCAGGAGCCGATGCTCCACACGTCGTCGCCTGCGTTCCAGGAACACGTTGAGGTTGTAGAGAAAGGGGTTGAGGGCCGAGTTGAGGGGTAGGACAATAATGGCGATGCTGACGTTCACTTCGCCGGGAACGGGAAAATCGTTAGCAGCCAGAAGACCCAGCAGACCAACAGGGAACCAGCAGAGTCAGATATGGCGATAGTGATCAGACGGCGGGCGATGTTCACGTCCTGATCTTTCCGTTTGGAATCCTTTCCTAGAGACATGCTGTTGGCGCGAATGGAAAAGTAAATAAACAGTTGACCCACCGCTATCAGCAAAAACAAAACGAAGTTGAGAACGACCATCACACCGAAAGAATAACTGCGCCCACTGAAATCTTTCCTGGTCACTGGCAGAGGAATGCAAATCCCTGTCTGGCTGTAAAATCTCCAGTGAGCTGTGGCAGACAGAAGGGGCACGGCAGCAATGAGAATCCCTAAGCCCCATGTCAGAACACAAGCAGCATGGGAAGACCTGAAATGGAAACGTAAATTGCTGAGAGGAAAGTGCAGAGCCAGGAAGCGGTCCAGTGTGATGAAGCAGATGATGGAGGCTGACACCTCGCTGGACACGAAAGACAGGAAGCCAGCGATTTGGCAAGCCACACTGTGTCTCCAAGTGACGTCTTTCCACAGGTACGTGCCCTGATAGAAGTGATCAGCCACCCCAATGATCGCCAGATATACACCCATAAAAAAGTCTGACACGCAAAGGTGCGAGACAAAAACACCAAATCCTGATTTCATGGTTTGTTTCAGTATGAAAATTCTAATGAAAAGGCTGCTGATGTTTCCTAGCAATGCCAAGGTCGCTGAGGTAGACAGAATGACCCGATAAATAGTGGACTGCAGAAGTGACTCACAAGAAGACATCTCGTCAACACGGGCATGACAATTATTTAAGTTAAAGTCTACTGGCAGAATGGAGCGACAGCAAAGCTTGTAATTATCGGAAAACACTTTGTGCAAGAAATCAAGATCAGTTAACATGCCATGGTCAAAGAGAATTACCGGGCAGCCACGAAGATCGAGCGTTGAAAGCTTAGACAGGAAACTGAATGTTCCTTCAATCTGTTCAATAGCATTGTAAGACAGATTGAGAGCTGTCACGTTTGGAACCATTGTTAATGTAGAAGTGTCAAATGTTTTCATTCTGATGTAGGAAATGTCTAAACTGGAGATCAGTGGAAATATTCGGGACTGGTTAGGTGCCATGGTGATGACAGAAGTCAGTGGATTTCCAGACAAGATCAGTGCCCGCAGCTTGGGGAAAAGATCGATGTCACAGGTCGAAACTTCAGACAGTTGATTGTTACTGAGATCCAGGCTTTGAAGATTGGGCAAAGTGACGTTGCCCACATCAGCAAGTCCACACCTAGCCAGACTGAGATGAACCAGCATTACGTTGTCAGCTAAACTGCCCGGCTTCGTACTGCTGCCTGCAGCGTCCAAGAATCGGAGATCTAAATACAACCCTACAGACCTTAAGTGGTGGTCTGATTGCTAGTCTTTAGATGAGATAATAAACTTTAGTGCCGCACACAGTATACATCTAGCGCACGTTGAAGATCATACGGTAATAAAAGAATTGCATCTGTTAAAATTCTGTAGAAAAATGTGGTTAATGAATAAACACAAAATACACTATAAAAATGTGACAACGCATTTCGGCGATCTCCTTTCCCCGGAGGGAGCGGCCTGTTTGTCACACGAGAAACCTTGAAATTCGTTGTGAACAACAAAACAAAACAATCCAGCCCAGTTCGGAGTTCAGTCCATCAGGTATATCAGTATCTGAAACAGTGTGCCTTTCTAATCCTAAGCACAACGAACACATGATCAGAATATTGTGAACCATGATTATTACCGTTTTTATGCAGAACGGTGCGCCTTTTCAATTCCAGGAACAACTAGTAGCACAAGACCAAAATATCGTGAACCATGATTATTACCGTTTTTATCCAGAACGGTGCGCCTTTTTAATTCCAGGTGCAACAAGCACAAGACCAAAATATTGTCAACCATATTTTTGTATTTTTATCCAGAATAAGTCACAGGCACAAAAAATATATGATCAGAACATTGTGAATCATAATTATTGTTATACATTCTCTAATAAAAGTTCCTGTGTCCACAGAAAGGTGACAGAGACTTTGATCCTCCTTCACTGTGCCTTCAGTGGACAAAAAGCCCCGCACATCCAGGACACGTGTCAACACCCCAAGACACCACAAGGCGTCATTTACACCTTTCCCCGCCGTCTGGTCCATCTCGTCCGATCTTCATGAAAACCCGGTAAGTAACTAGACCAAACCTGAAAACTGGGGGTGGGTAGGATGGGATGGATAGAGGAAGGGGGAGGGGCTGCGAGAGGGGTAGTGAGGTGGTGAGGATTTCAACTTCGCTAGAGACCAGCATTGTGATGGCTGTGCCAATCTATTCTCGATCTGATGACGGACTGAATCGGCCCAATATATCGTTGGCATCCAGAACACTGAAGATCCTCCCCTCCTCTGTTCTGAGTCGGCCTGTGTATGTCTTTAGGGCCTTGAGATCTCCTTGTTCTGTTCGTGCCATGGATATCCTTGGTCTTCCTCTTTCGCGTTTTCCTTCGCACAAGAAAGTGGCAGAATGGTTAAGATGTTCACCTGCCAATAACTAGATTCGCGGCACCATGATTCGTTTACCGTAAGAGGCGTCGTCTTTTCTCCTTAGTTTAACTGGAAAAGCGAACTGGACGTCTAATCCTTTGGAAGGGGATGAAAAATGAATCGAACTCGTGTACCTCCTGGCCTGCGCTCCCTATAGAATCCACAGCAGTTGAAAGTCGTGAGAGCAGGACATTCGCCCGGTTTACCTGGCAAAAAGCTATCGGTATCGTGTGTGTGTGTGTGTGTGTGTGTGCGTGCGTGCGTGCGTGCGTGCGTGCGTGCGTGCGTGCGAGTACGTGCGTACGTATGTGTGCGTGAGACAGAAGATGACGGCTTGGGTCAGGGGTCACATGCCCTACTCCTGTCCTGTTCCCCACCCCACACACCACCCCAGTTTGCGTGTGTTTGTGCCCTGGAGGTTTGGTCGTTGTCGGCGACCGCTTTGGTGGATGATGGGAGTGCATGCCTTGATTTGATTCTTCAATCAAGATTTGGCGCCTGACTGTTATTTTCTTTCATTATGTCCGGTGAAGGGCAGTGTGGATAATGTGATTCTGCTCTCTTTGAGTAGTTACTGGTTGGAGATGGTGTTAGGCCAGGTGATTCCTCTGATTCTTCAAAAGGTTTCTTGTGTGTAGGGTTGACAGCTTGATAAGATCACTCTGTCATCTTCATCATTTTGAGCCTTAAAGTGGGGTGAAAAGGACACGGCTCTGGTACAGTTCCACTGTATTTGTATTGTATTTGGGGGAACTGGTGAGATGACTGTTCCCAGACATTCAAACCCTTCAACCTGTCTCATCATGCTGTGCCGTCTGCCGTCACTCTGCATGAGGGGATTTGTCTTTCACCGATCACCATGTCATCCAGTTCCCCAGTCATCTCACCAGGCGGCGGATGCACTTTGGAGATGGCCAGCAGAGCTGGACAGGCTAAGAAAGCATTCAGCGTTCTTGACGACCCCGGGGAGAGTTCTTCAGTGTTACATAGAACCGATGTTGTTGTACAGATGCGAAGCATGGACAGTCAACACGCAAAGTCAACAAGATTGAGGCAGTTGAAATGTAGTTTCTAAGAAGAATGTTAAGAGTTATATGGAGAGCAAAGAAAACGAACGAGACAGTCTTGAAAGAGGCAAACACAAAAAGAAATATTAAATAGAATTGGGAAAGGACGGGCAACATTTATAGGACATTTTGTAAGGCAAGAAAAATTAGAGTACCTAGTCACAACATGAAAGAAAGACAAAAAGAGCACAAAGTGGACATAGGGAGGAAATACTGTACAGACTTGTGCAGGTCGGATGAAGAAAGAGGATGGGAGATGAACTTGCAGCGACAAAAGATAGATTCGTATGGAGGGCCATGACCGCCAACGCGATGCAGCAGGGCACATGATGATTTGGGGAAACATCCACACGTTGTTCAGCATTCTGAGCATGTTGATGGTCTTGCTGAGACGATGCTGGATGGTGTCGGCTCATCCATCGTGTCTCCCTCAGATGAAGACACTGCATGTCCTCTTTCAACTTCATCTTTGGCAGGAGTCCTGCTTCACACTACTGCAAATATACGTATACAACAAAATGCATTACTGTGTGTCTGTACAGACCTTGTAATATACAAAAGCATAACGGACAAAACATTCTTTTACATAAAATTTTCTCTATTCATGAATGTAAATATGAAATCAACGTTCGAGGAAACCACCATCATCACCATCTACCAAACACCAACCACCATCACCACCAACCACCACCATCACCATCACCCATCACCATCAACCACCACCATCAACCACCACCCACATCACCAACCACCAACTACCACCACCACAAGTAAAGACAATAGGAATACATATACCTTCTCCTTATTAACAGATGACTGAAGAAACTTAATGAACAACGTCTAAGCTGGACACCATTCCAGACATCCCCAGAACGGACGGTACTGATGAGTTCCAGGACTTTTCTGCTTTACAGCAAAGGACGAAAATTGACGTCTGCCTTTGTCAATGTGGCTGACAAACCACACAGCCACACCTCTAAAGACCCTGCATGTATTCGACAAAGGTAACTAAACAGAACGTGTGTGTGCGTGCGTGCGTGCGTGTGTGTGTGTGCGTGTGTGGTGTGTGTGTGTGTGTGTGTGTGTGTGGCGCGCGCGCGCGCATGCACTTGTGTGTGTGCGCGTGTGTGTTCGTGTATGTGTGCTCGTGTGTGTATGTATGTGCGTTTGCTCGCGTGTTTGTGTGTGTGTGTGTGTTCGCGGCGCGCGCGCGTGTGTGTGTGTTTTCTTAAAAGTGGGCGTGCGTTAAGTTGCTGTCTATGTATGTGTGGAGCGACAAATTACCAAACGCCCAGGTCCTAGCATGCACTGGTCTCCCCACCATGCACACACTGCTCAGGCAACGCAGGCTGCTGTGGTTTGGCCATTGCGGCGGAAGGATGGCCGTATCCCAAAGGATAACCTTTACGGTAAACTAGCCTCCGACAAGAGATCTTTTGGGCCGGCCCCAAAAGTCGTCTGCAAGCGCGATATGAAACCTTTGGACATCAACACAGAGAGCTGGGAAGACAGCAGCCGATCGCAATAGATGGCGCAGTGTGCTCCAGACACATCTCGGGTTGGTGGAAAAGAAGATCCAGACCTTAGCTGAGGTGAGAGTGAGGTGGAAAGCAAGCTCTAGTGAAGGCAATCCCATGTCAGCATCCATACATGCATCCAATGTCGCAGAGACTGCCTTTCCCTCATCGGCCTTACCAGCCACAATGGATGCTGCTCCAGAGGCGTCAACTCGAATCGACACGACACTAGGGCGCATCATCCGTAGTCGACGTCGACTGACGGAGGCCTACCACTACTAAACCTTCTCATAGGCGAGATCTTGAAGTTTCTACCTAACTTTAGAAAAAAATCTGGCGGAGATTTGAACCTCAGTCCTCTTGCCTAACTGGCGACGATATTGACAAGTAAACTACCAAGGATTACAGAGATGGTCATCTGTTGTGAACTTGACTATACAGTTTCAAACGCTGCGTTGATTCTTTTAGTTTCATGTGAAAAACGATAAAAAAGCCATAATCCAAAAATCTGTGTTAAAAACAGATTATGGCCTAGTTGAAAGAGTACGCGCCTGGAAATCCAAATCATATTCCCATCGGACGGTGATTTTTGTTCTTCCTCCACTAACACCTTGAGCGGTGGTCTGAGTGCTAGTCTTTCAGATGACATACTAAACCGAAATGCTGTACCCGAAAATGGGGTGGAGTAGGGTGGGGTGAGGTTGGGTGGGGTGGGGTGGGGATGCTGGAGTACAGATGGCATCCCCACCTTTGGAAAATTCAGTGCTAGAAATTTCCTCCTTTCTCTCATTCTCTGTGTTTCTTCCTTGTTCCTTTTCTTTCTATCATTTCTTCCTATCATATTCTGCTATGCTGGTCTATTGATCTGTGTGTGTTCTGTGCAATCTTTCATGCTTTCTATTGATATTGGCTGTTGGTTCAGGCTCTAAGGAAACACGATTGGCAGAAGCAGGTTTTGGTAATTTAGACCATTTTTTATGTTTGTGTCATTAGTAATCTTTGTTTGTTTTTAAAACCTCATGGAAATAAATTCAAGGGAATGATCAATGCCGGGAGCATATCTTTAGATTAGTAAGCGAATGCATTGTTATCTGTACTTAATTTCCTTTCCATTTTTTTTGTCAGGTCATCGAGATGTGTACATGGGTTGTAGCACTGATATAGCTCTGCGCAGGCAGCTGGGCTTTAGATAGCAATAATGATTGTAATAAACGGAGATGCTGTAAGCAGCAATTATTTTGGGCAAGTTGAACATCTGCGGCAGCAAAGTTTTCCTTGGCAAGAGAAAACACCCTTAGGTAAACAAAAACACATGCATATAGATATATAACAAAGGGAGGTGGCGCCGTGCGATGGCGATGTGCTTTCTCCATGAAAGTCAACCCCCATTTAATGTGGTAAAACTGCGTTACGTCCAAAAACAATGAATCCAGTGCCATCCAATCTAATCCAGTCTAGTTTGTTCGATCAAAGCGACCAGAAAAATGTCCGAGATTTTCTTTCTTATGAAATGTTATACAGCGCAAAATGGTACATCCTTCAAACCAAGAGGAGTTCATTTTTGAACATAATTCCTAATTTGAGTGCAGTGACCTGAAATGCAGCTTAAGTTTCCAGAACATTGTATCTGCTATTTTTCCTTTTGAATCTGTTCCAGATTCGTGCGACTGTGCAACCGTTCAGAGACTATAGGCTTGTTTGTATGTTAAGTGCGTATGACTAATTGATTGTTTTGATTGTTTAGTTTTTCCGGTGTGTGCATGTGTTTTTGTTTTCCTATGAAACGAGTTTTCTACACGATTTTGCCAGAGGCATTCTTTTGTCGTGGAATCTTGTACTTCCGTCCATCTGTCCGCCCCTGTCTATCGACATGTCTAAGTATGCACCCACTGTCTGCCTTATATGTCTGTATCCATTTACGTCAAATCATTTGGACTTTTTATTTAATTTTTCTATTTGTCTATTTACGTATTTTGTGTAAGTCTTTGCACATACAATTTTGGTCTCACATTGTTGCAGTTTTCCTGTAATGACCTCACACCACGCCAGGATAGTAGCGTACGCTCTGCATCGTAAAAAGCAGCAGCAGCAGCAGGAAGATCAAAACCAAGTAAGTTTTCTGTTATATATGTTACAGAAACCAGAAAAAAACAAAGAAGGATAAACTAAAGAAAACAAGAAAAACAAATAAAACAAAACACGTGAAAAATATGTAAAATAAAAAGAAGGAACAAAAAGATGAAGAGGAAATGAAAAAGACAAGGGAACACGAACAAGAAAGGCAAGAACAAGGACAACAGGAAAAATGAAAGAAGAAGCGGGAAAAAAAAAACCAAAAACACAAGAACAACAACAAATACAGCATAAAACTGAGCAAGAAGATAAGGAACAATCGCAAAGCTTGCACTATAAAACAAAACAACACAAAACCAAAATTAAAACAAAAACACGCAAAAAAGTAGAGAAACGCACAAAACAAGAAGAAAAGCTTACCAATACGCAATATAAAGAAAGTCCATGATTGTTATCATTGCGCACTTGAAAACAACAGCCAGAACAGGAACATGGAGAAACGGAAATGGAAACAAGAACAGTGGCAACAAGCAAACCAGGAGAACAGCAAGAGCAGAAACGATGAGAAGCAGAACGACAACAAAGAAAAAGGACATCAATGATAAAAACATCGACAAAAACACCACCAGCAAAACGCCAAGAATAGCATGAAGAAGAAGAGTAAAAGGGAAAAAATCCAGAATAAGAAGTACATCAAGAACTATTATACAATAAGAGGAGGATAAAAGAAGCTAGAAAATGAAAACAAAAACAGAAGCAAAATAAAGCATTGAGGCCAAATGTAGAACAAGCATAAACTAGGCGACAAAATTAAACGCGAAAACAGAAAGACCAGTAGACCATGATTAATAAAACTACCCACAAAATAAAATAAGAACACAAAAGAAAGAGGAATGTATGATCAAGAAAACAAGGAGAAGACAATCAAACAAATGGCAACAACTGAAACAAGAACCTTAGAACACGATAACAAACAAAATCACGAAACAAAAAGAAGGGAAACAAAGAAACAAAAGAATAGGAGAAGAAACATTTGGCGGAAATGCAAAAGAAAGCCAAGAACAGAAAAAAAACCAAAAAAAACCAAAACAAAAACAAATAAGCAAATGGAACAAGAAGACGGGGAAAAAACGACATGGGACAAGACAAACGAAAGAACTGGAATACAGATGAAGACAAAAGGCAAGAAGAGCAAATAAAATAAACTTGACCCCACAATCGAAAATAACCGAAACATACACGTAAACACAGAACAAACCAAAGTACACAAAAAGCAAGCCGCCTTCCACCCCCCAAAAATTAAATGTAAAGAAAAAGAGGATAAAAACAAAGATCAAGAAGTAGGGTAGAAGAGCAAAACCTGACATCATGGAGTACATCATTATAACATAATCAACAAATGCCAGTGTCACAACACCACAACACCAACAGGAACAGGAAGAAGAAAATACAAAGAACTAATACAAGACAAACACAAACAAAAACAGGAAAACAACAAGAGCAACAAGAACGAAAACAAGCCTTACGGCACCAAGACCGCCAACATGAACAAGAAAAGAAAAAATGAAAAAGTTGAAGAGAAACAAGACAACAATGACGACGACAACAACAACAACGACAACAACAACAACGAGAACACCAACAACGAGAACAACAACAACGAGAACAACAACAACGAGAACAACAACAACGAGAACAACAAAATCGACGACGACGAGAACAACAAAAATAACGAGAACGAGTATAATAACGAGAAGAACAACGAGAACAACGACAACGAGAAGAACAAGGACGACGATGAGAACGACGACGACAACAAGAAGAAAATCGACAACGAGAAGAAAAACAAGGACAACAACGAGAACAACAAGGACGACAACGAGAAGAATAACAACAACGAGAAGAACAACGACGACGAGAAAAACGACAATGAGAACGACAACGAGAAGAACAATAACGACGACAACGAGAACGACGATAACGAGAACTACGAGAAGAAAAACGACGACAACGAGAACAACAATGACGACGACGAAAGAACAACGACCACGACGAGAAAACAACGACGACGACAACGAGAAGAACGACGACGACACAAGAAAACGGACGACAACGAGAACAGAAACGATGACAATGAGAACACAACGGAAAGAAGAACAACGACGACGAGACGAAAAGACGACGAGAACGATAAACGACGAAGAAGAGACATATACAACGAAAACGACCAACTAGGAAAACGACATGAGAAAACGACGCGACATGAGAACAACATCGAAGAAACAACGAAAAGAACGAAGAGCAACGAGAAGAACAAGACACACGAGAAGAATACAAGATGACGACAACGAGAACAAGAACGACGAGACAAGAACAACGACGAAGAAAAACGACGACGAACAACGAGAAGAACGACGACAAGGACGACAACGAGAGAACAAGGACGACAACGAGAAGAACGACAAGGAACAACGAGAGAACAACAACGAAACGAGGACACGAGAAAAGAACAGACGACGAACGACAAAGAAAAACAACGAGACAACGAGAAGAACAATCACAACGAGAAAAACGACGAAACGAGAAGAAAAACGACAACGAGAACGACGACAACGAGAAGAGAACAAGAACAACAGGACGACAACAGGAACAGAAAACGAGACAATGAGAACAACGACGACAACGAGAGAACAACGACGAACGAGAACGATAGAACGACGAAACAGAAACAACAGAAACGAGAACAACACGACGACAAAAGAACAACAGGACGACGACAGAAGAACGACAACGAGAAGAAGAACAACGACGAACGAAACAACGAAGAACGACGATGACGAACAGAAGAACAAGCAAGACGACACGAGAAAAAACAGAACGCAAACGAGAACAACGAAAACAAGCAACGAGAAGAAACAAGACAACGAGAACAACGACGACGACGAAACAACGACAGACGAACACGAAAACGACGACGAGAAGAACACAGAGAGACAAGAGAAAACGAATGACGACGACGAAAGAACAACGACGAGAACAAGAGAACAACGAGAAGAACACACAACGACGAGAACGAACGACGACGACAAGCGAGAAGAACGACGACAGCAACAAGACAACAAACGAGACAGAAACGACGACAACGAGAACAACGACGACAACGAGAAGAACGACAACGGAGACGAGAACGAGAAAGAACGACGACGAGAGAAGACAAGACAACGAAGAACAACATGACAACGAGAGAACAATCGACGAACGAGAAAACAACGACGAAGAAACAACGAAGAGACAACGAGAAGAACAACACAGACAACGAGAACAACAGACGAAGACGGAGAACAAGAAACGACGAGAAGAAACAGACGAGACAACGAGAAGAACAACGACGACAAACGAAGAGAACAACAGACGAACAACGAGAACAAGGAACGAGAACGAGAAGACGACAACGAGAAGACAACGACGACGAAAGAAACGACGACGAAACGGAGAAACGAAAAACAGACGACAACGAGAAGAAAACGACGACAACGAAGCAAGAGACAAACGGACGACGACGACAAGAGAAACAACAACGAGAAAAAACGACAAGAAGAGCAACAAGAGAAACGACGAGAACACAACGACGACGAGAAGAACAACAGACGACGACACGAGAAGAACAACACGAACAACGACGAGAGAACAACAACGACGAGACGAGAACAACGACGACAGAAGAACAGACGACAACGAGAAAACGACGACAACGAGAAAACACGACGACGAGAACGAAACATACGACGACAACGAGAAAGACGACGAGAACAAAAGACGAACATACGAGAAAAACGCGATGACAACGAGAAGAAACAAAAACGAACGAGACAAAAGACAACAGACAACGACGAGAACAAACGAGAACGAGAACATGAGAAACGACGACAACGAGAAGAAACGACGAAGAGAACGAGTAAGCAAGAAACAACGACGACAACGAAAGAGAACGAGAGAAAACGACGACGACGAGAAGAAAGACGACGAGAACGACAAAGAACACGAAACGACGAGAGAACGAACAACGAACGGACAGACAACGAAAGAAACAACGAGACAACAGAGAGAACAAGAAACGACGGAGAAAAACAGAGCAACGATGACAACAGAGAAAGAACGACAACAGAGAACAACGAGAAAAACGAGAACAACAGAGGAACAACGAGAGAACAACGATGAATAGAACACGAAGACAACGAGAAAAACGAGAGAAACAAGGAAAAGAGACAACAAACGAGACGAGTAGGAAAACAACGACGACGACGAGAAGAACGACGACGAACGAGAACAGAACGACGAAAGAAGAACGACGACAAAACGATAAGAACACGGACGCAAACAAGAAAAACGAAGACGAGAAAGAACGACGACAACGAGAAGAACAACGACGACAACAGTAGAGAACAACGACGACGGAACAGAAAAGAACGAAACGAGAACGAGGACGACGAAAGAAACAAGAAAACGACAGACAAACAGAAGAACAAGACGACGACGAGACAGAACGACAGAAGAACGACTGACAACAAAAACGAGAGAACAAAACACGATGCAACGAGAACAACAACAAGACAGGAAACGATAAGAAACGACGAAACGAGAACGAAAGAAGACGAACGAGAAGAACGAACAGACGACGAAAGAAAAGAAAGAGAAACGAGAAGAGAACAACAACAATGATAACAAGACACGACGACGAGAAGAACAAGACGACAACGAGAAGAACAACGACAACGAGAAAGAACGACGAAAGAAACAACGACGACAAGACAAGAACAACGAAAACACAGTGAAGAAAACAAGACAAGCACGAGAAAACGACGAGAAGACAACATGACGACACGATAAAACAACGACGACGACAGAGAACAACAACAATCGACGACACGAGAAACAACGACGACAACGAGAAGACGACGACAACGAGACGACGACGAGAGAACAACAACGACGAGAACACGGACGACAACGAGAACAACGACGAGACGAGAACAGACGAACAGAAAAACAACGACGACACGAGAAAAAACGACGACGAGAACAAAACGACAGAAAAACGAGCGATGAAAACACAACGAGAAAAACAAAAACAAAATCGACAACGAGAACAAGACGACAACGAGAAAAGCAACACGAACAACGAGAAGAAACACGACAACGAGAAGAGCAACAACGACGGCAACGAAAAGAACAAGAACGACGACGACGAGAAGAACAACGACGACGACGAGAACAACGACGACGACGAGAACGACAACGAAGACAACAACAAGAACAACAAGAACAAGGACAACAACGAGAAGAACAGCAACGATGACAACGAGAACAACGACGACAACGAGAACAACGACGACGAGATAGAAAAGAACAACAACGATGAGAACGAGTAGAGCAACGACGAAGACAACGAGAACAACGAAGACAATGAGAACAACAGTGACAACGAGAAGAACAACAACAGCGACAACGAGAACAACGACGACGACGAGAAGATCAACAACGACGTCGATGAAAAAAGCAACAACGACGATGACGAAAAGAGCACCAATGACGACGACGAAAAGAGCACCAATGACGACGACGAGAAGAGCAACATCGACGACAACGAGAACAACTCCAGGGGGGTAGAACAGAGGGAGGGAACTTCAGGGGGATGGAACAAAGGAAAGGAACTCCAGGGGGGTAGAACAAGGGGTAGAACAAGAGATAGAACAAGAGATAGAACAAGGGGTAGAGAACAGAGGGAGAGAACTCTGGAGTGGGGAAGAATGGAGGAAGAGAATCCAAAGGGGGGGGGGGGGACTAGGAACAAAGTGAGTGAATTCGGGGGCTGGGGTGCAGGGAACAGAGGGAGGGAACTAGTAGGGGGAACAGGGAGGACACTCGGGGGGGGGGGGGGGGGACAGAGGGAGGGGACAGAGGGAGGGAACAGAGGGAGGGAACTCTGGATGGGGGAAGTGAAAAATACAGGGAGGGAACTGTGGATGGGAGGGGGTGAAGCACAGAGGGAGGGAACTCCACATGGGGGATGGAGAACAGAGGGAGGGAAGTCTGGATGGGGGAAACGGTGGAAGGAAATTTTGGATGGTTGGAAAACAGAGGGAGGGAACTCGGGATGGGGGTGTGTGTGGAGAACAGAGGGAGGGAACTCTGGATGAGGGGAACAGTGGAAGGGGGAACTCCTGGTGGGGGAAACGGATGGAGGGGGAACTATGTGGGGTGAACAGAGGGAGGGAAGTGTGGGTGGTGGTAGAATAGAGGGAGGAAACTCCAGAGGGGGGTGGAACAGAGGGGGTGAACTCCGGAGTGGGGAAGAAGAGAGGGAACTCCAGGTGGAAGAATGGGGAACAGGAGGGAACTCCAGAGGGGTGCAGGGAAGACAGGGAGGGGGCTCCAGAGGGGGTAGAACAGAGAGAGGGAACTTGGGGGAAGGGGGGAGGACACTCATGGGGGCAGAGGGAGGGATCTTCAGGTTGGGGGGAACAGAGGGTGGGAACTCTGGAGGGAAGGGGCATTGAGGAAATCCAGAGGGGGGGGGGGGGGCAGAAGAATGGAACTCCGCGAGTGAACTGAGAGGCAATTCCAGGTGTGTGTGTGTGGGGGGGGGGGGGCAGAGGGAGGGAACTCCTGGTGAGGAGCAAACAGAGGAGGGACCTCTGGGTGGGAGGAACAGATGGAGGAAAATCTGGTTGGGAGGAGCAGATTGAGGGAACACTCTGGAGTGACAAATGGAGGGAAATCTGGGTGGGGAAAAACAGAGGAAGGGAACTCCTAGGGGGGGTAACAGAGGGTAGGAACTGCAGGTAGAGGAACACAGGGAGGAACTCCAGGGGTGTAACAGAGGAAGAGAACTCTGGATGGGGGAACACTGGAAGGGACTCTAGGTGGGGAAGTGTGGAGAACAAAGGAAGGAAACTCCGGGGGGACAGAACAGAGGGATTGAACTCCGAGGAGTAGAACAGAGGGAGGGAATTCCAGGGGGTAGACATAGAGAGGGAACTCCAGGGGATAAAACATAGGGGGGGGGGGGGAACTCCACAGGGTAGAACAGAGGGAGGGAACTCCAGGTGGTAGAACAAAGGGAGGGAACTCCAGGGGTAGAACAGAGGGGGAGAACTCCAGGGAGTAGTACCGAGGGAGAGAACTCTGGATGGAAGAAGAACAGAGGGAGGGTACTCGGGGTGGGAGGGAACAGAGGCTGTGAACTCGGGGGTTCAAGGTGTGGGGAGCAGAGGGAGGGAACTCGTGGGGGGACAGAGGGAAGAAACTCAGGGGGGAAGAGAGGGAGGACACTCACAGAGTTCCCTCTCTCCGTTCCCTCCCCCCCTCCCCCACCCAGATTTCCTTACTCTGTTCGCCCCTCCTGAATTCCCGGAAGGCGAAATGTTTTTAAAAATTGGGCAAACCTCTTCTGTTTTCGTCTCTCTGTCTCTCTGTCTCTGTCTCTGTCTCTGTCTCTGTCTCTGTCTGTCTCTCTCTCTCTCTCTCTCTCTCTCTCTCTGTGTGTGTGTGTGTGTGTGTGTGTGTGTGTGTGTGTGTGTGTGTGTGTGTGTGTGTGTGTGTGTGTGTGTGTGTAATGGCAGTCTCGGAGAAAGAGAGAAAGAAAGAAAGAAAGAAAGAGAGAGAGAGAGAGAGACAGACAGACAGACAGACAGAGAGCATATAAATGAATTAATACAATTGATTTTCATTTTACAACAAGAGTCACGCGTAACACACACGCACGAACACACACACACACACACACACACACACACACACACACACACACACACACACACACACACACACACACACACACACACACACACACACACACACACAAAAGAATTTACAATATTTAAAATAAAGCCTCCAACAGGTAAAGTGGCTATAACGTGTAGTACCCACACACAAAGAAAAACAATAAGCATGCGAACAGCAAGAAGACAGAGGATACGTGTGTCTGTCAATGAACAGAGTGTTTCTGTAGCTTCAGAACAAGAAAAAGACAGACAGAGAGAGGATACGCATGTGTGTGTGTGTGTGTGTGTGTGTGTGTGTGTGTGTGTGTGTGTGTGTGTGTGTGCATGCGTGCGTACTTGCGTGCGTGCGTGTGTATGTGTGTGAGTGCGTGCGAGCGAGCCTGCGTGCATTCTTGTGTGCAAAGTATGCATGTATGTGTGTGTGTGTGTGTGTGTGTGTGTGAGTGTGTGTGTGCGTGTGTGGAAGGCTTGAGTTCAAATCCCCATCAGTCCCTTCAAATATTTGTGGGATTTTTCCGCTCTAACTGGCTCTTACCCAGAGTTGGGCGTGTTATGGGTTCATTGGGAAAACTGGTACCACACAGTCGAGTTCCATCCTCTTCACGGATGCGTCATTGAGGGTTTTACTCAAACCTTCTGACCAGAACCGCAGGTGTCTGTATTTTTTGGGCCTGGTTGATACCAGGACATAATTATTATGATAGTGAGCGTAGAGTACAGCCCTCTCACGCAGTCGTCTTAATCCTAGATGAAACTTCATAGCATCATGATTATCAGCTTCATCGACATCATCATCACTATGGCACCGTAAAAAAAAAAAAAGAAAAGAAAAAAGAAAATCCTGTGCCAGGGTCTGTGGCTGTTAAGGTGTCGTAGAAAAAAGGACAAAAAAGGTCAGCACAAAGGTAACTGCCGTGATTGCGATGATCCCCCCCCCCCCCTCCAAAAAAAAAAAAAAAAAAAAAGGAAAAGAAAGAAAAGAAAAAAAAAAGAAAGAAAACACTAAACACTGACATGTTGGGAAGTAGAGAGGGGCTGGTGGTCAGTCCCACCAAGATGTCCATCATCTGGCCTCTCTCACGCAGTGCCTCAGTCACCACGGTCCACTCTTCTACGGTAGAAAGAGTGGCCAGAGAACCGCCATGTTTTTCACACTCTGTGTTAAAATTTTCCCAATTGCCCCACTTGATTTTCACGAAGAAGAAGCAAGAGTTGCCCACAGAGATGTTTCCAGCCCCGCACCCACTATAACGACAGCTGGTCTCGTCTTCTAGTGCCACGCATTCTGGGAGCAGATTGCAGGTGAAATGTTTTTTATAGTCTGCCCAGTCAGGTGTGGAACAGTTCCATTTTCTTGTGGGTAACCTCTTCGGAGGGCGTGAGTTTACCTGTGTGAACGGAATGATATAATAAAAGAATTTCTGAAATTTAGCTGTCTTTGGAAAAAAATCGGGGATAGGGGTTGGGGGTTAATAAATTAAGCCGAGAAATAGAAAACGATTGCGATTAAACAATGGAGTAGAACATGCAAGGAGCTGATTAACACACACACGCGCAAACACACACACATAAACACACACGCACGCACGCACGCACGCACACACACACATACACACACATACACACATTCACACACACACACACACTTACACACACACACACACACACACACACACACACACACACACACACACACACACACACGCACGCACGCACGCACACACACACACAGAGCGACCAGCCATGGGCACATCCAGCTAAAGTGCTAACTTTTCTTGTGTAAGTTTCTAATTCATATTTAAACACACAAACACACACACACGCGCGCGCGCGCGCCACACACACACACGCACGCACGCACGCACGCACACACACACACACACACACACACACACACAGAGCGACCAACCATGGGAACATCCAGCTAAAGTGCTAACTTTTCTTGTGTAAGTTTCTAATTCATGTTAAACAACACACACACACACACACACACACACACACACACACACACACACACACACACACACGCACACGCACACGCCACAGAGAGAGAGATACACACACACACACACACACACACACACATATACATACATACACACACACACACACACACGAACCGAGCTCGCGCATGCATGTAAACAAAGCACACACACACACACACACACACACACACACACACACACACACACACACACACACACACACACACACACACACACACACACACACCTTGTGAAAAGTGAAACGCAGGCGTAAGAGACTCGAGTAAGGTGCCTTAACTTCGATGCAAATTCTCGTATGCAGTCTTCGCGACTCCAACACAACAGGCAGCAAGTCATGATTGAATTTTGTGTTTTTTGTCCACAGTCGGCTGTTTGCAGATCGGTCTCCAGCGTAGATGTTGATCGCTCGTTGGTAAATCTTGCTGCTGTCACAGTCCCCCACATAGCGCAGGTCCATCTTCGGGCTGCTGATCATGGTAAAATGATGCACAGGTACATCTACCGTACCCCACAAGTCCTTTCTCTGTATGACGGTCATGTCCGTTACCCAATCAGGGACCTGCACCATACCTGCAAACATTTTTTTCACTTACAAAAAAATCTGTTTGTCCTTAATCACAACGCAGAAGTAGTTATGCAACCATCTACGGACTGAGAGGTTCTGAGTTCATATTGTTATTGTTGTTTTTGTTTCAAGCCCAGCCAGCTGCGTAGAGCCACGTCAGGGATAAAACCGTTTCAAAACATACATATACTTCAACAACAAGAAAAAGGAAAAGAAAACTTAGTACACATATCTATGCATTCAAGCACGGAATCTAAGGAGATGCTCTGGCGTTGACCACTCCGTCCAATTTATCACACAAGGGATTAAAAACACACAACTGAGTACAAAGTTTAGTATAAACTAAGGACGCTAAAGTATACATAAAAACAGCCCTAAATAACCTAAAATTGCTTCCTCACATCTCATTTCCATAGAGCCAAAAATGCACTTAGTACATGTTCCCAGTTGTTAATTCTAAGAGAGTAAGTACAAATTTTTCGAACACAAATAGGTGAATGGACCAGCTAGGCAGAAAAATGATAGGAAGAAATGACAGAAAGCAAAGGAGCAAGGCAGAAACAAAAAGAGAGTGTCAGAAAAGAAGAAATTTCCAGCACAGAATTTCCAGGAGGTGGGGATATTATTTACACTAAAAGAGCCTTCGGCATCCCCATGGGGTGCGGGGGGGGGGGGGGAGGGGGGCGGAGAGGTCGTGAGTTGTTATCCCCATCAGTAAAAACATGATTGTGGGATTTTTTCTGCTCTGACGGATTCCTACCCAGAGATGAACCTGTTAATGGCTCAATGGGAAGACTGGGACAACGTACTCGTGTCCCATACACTTCACGGATGCTTCTGTAAGACTGCACCACAGTGACTGGTAGATTTTTTCTATAAAATGTATATGTATATTGGCTGAACTGGATTATCTGTTGAACCAATGCAAAGTAAGAATGGTTTCTGACGAAATCATCACATATATCAACATCAAAACCCTCTATTATATTAAAACGTGCAAGAAAATTAAGAAATCTAGATGTATTGATATGACTAGGATGTATCTAAAAGAGCACGATCTCGTTACAGTGCTGTTCGATAAAGGTGTGGGTATTTGTTTGATGAAGCGTTAAAAGTATAATGGCAAGATGGACACTATCATTGCATTACCACAGTTTCAGAAAATCAATAAGAAACGAAAATGTGAGAAAAACCCAATCCTGAAAGAACATGATAGAATCGTAGAGCAACTGAAGAAACTGAGAGAAGAAGGAAAAATCGATGAATTGCTATATGATCAGTTAAAACCTATGGGAAGTCAGCCTCCGCGTTTGTATGGACTTGCAAAAGTACACAAACCAAATGTGCCTGTAAGACCGGTCCTGTCGATGCCGGGATCAGCATATCACAAGATTGTATTGAAGGTAGCAGAGTGGCTGTCGAGTGTTCCCGAGTGTGGTATTAATAATTAATGATAGTAATTAATAATCATTACAATATTTATGTAGCGCAAAATCTGGATAAAAATTAAATCTAAGCGCTAAACATACACATATGCACGCATGCACACACACACACACACACACACACACACACACACACACACACACACACACACACACACATACACATGGCTATAAATGGGAAAAAAGAAGAAAAGCAATGGAAAATTACAGAAAACATTATATGCAAATATATATTACAATGTGATTCCATACCGAGTGGGGGTTGGGTGAGGTCAGGATTTTATGCAGAGGTGAAAAGGTGAGTTTTGAGAGCGTACTTGAAGGAGACAAAAGTAGGTTGCTGACGGACTGAGAGAGGAAGTTTGTTCCAGGAGAGTGGACCAGAAACAGAGAAGGCTCGTGGACCATAGGTATTGAGCTTAGTGCGTGGAAAGCGAAAAGTCAGAGGATCGGAGGCAGAGCGGAAGGTACGTAAGGGAACATAGATCTCGAGTAGGCTTGACAGGTAATCGGGGGCTGCGTTATTGAGGCTTTTGTAGCACATGGGTGTCTGTTTTGTACTGTATGCGCTTTGATACAGGGAGCCAGTGAAGTTGTGCCAGGAGAGGGGAGATATGGTCAGCTTTTTTCTTTTTGAGTACACGGCGTGCAGCATTGTTTTGAATGCGCTGTAGGATGTGAATGGTGGAGGCAGAAAGACCACACAGGAGTGAATTGCAATAGTCAATGCAAGACATTAACTGTTAACTGTTCAACGACTGAAGTGGCGGAGAAAATAAAGTCAACCCCCCTTTATCAAGATGAGGAATTGGTAAGTTTTGATGTGTCGTCACTATATACAAACGTGGCAGTATTGGAGGCGATCCACAGATGTACGGATCTACTGTACAATGGCAAAAATAAAGCACCACCTATTGATCGGGATATGTTCATAGATCTAGCGAAAATCGCTTCGTGTGATGTCGTCTTATCCACACATGACGTTTTGTACAAACAATTTGACGGTCTTGCGATGGGAAGCCCGCCAGCGCCTCACTTGGCCAATGGCTGGATGAGCCAGTTCGACGAAGAAATCAAAGGTGATGCAAAATTGTATACTAGATATATGGACGATGTTTTGTCTGAATGAAAGCGTGGAGAAATAGATTCCAAACTGGCATACATCAATAAGATACACCCATGTCTTAAATTCACATGTGAGCGTGAAGAAAATGGGAGGATTTCGTTTCTTGATATTTTGATAACAAATAAAGATGGTGCCTTGTCGTCAACTTGGTATAATAAGCCAACGGATACAGGACTGGTCATGAACTTTCATGCGTTGGCGCCAAAACGGTACAAGAAATCGGTGGTGTCTGGATTTGTGCATAGAGTCTGGAGAGCTTGCAGACGATAAATTTACTACATAGTATTTGTAAATTGTAAGAGTTATTTTTCTTTTAAGAGTTGTCTTTTCCTTAGTATGCCAATTTTATTTAATCATAAAATATATCGACACAAACTTTCCAGAACCCTTAAAATTACAATATGAACATTGATGGAATCTTAAAAATATATATATATATAGTATTGATTAAAACAGCCTTTGCATAAAAGAGCCACGGCCTTCAGAATTTGATATTTTAGCACATTCATTTTGGGTGTTTAACCCTAGATTACAACCGGTCGAAGACAATAAAACATTGATTATCATCCCAATCATGTCCAATATGATAAATCCTGGAATGCAAGCTAAAAGTAAAATCTATAAGCTTTCGTTTCGTATGCAGTATGTTTCGGAACTTTATGGTAGATCCGTACGATGACCTGAAATACTGAACCATCTTTAGTCCTCCATCTTGCTCAGCAACAGTATTATGCTATCTATATCCGTCGAAGAGACGATCGATTTTTATAATCTAAAAACATAGAACCTATTCAGTTAAATACAGCTATTGTTTGTTTTTTTATAGAGGCCATAATTGGTTTTATGCACAAATTTTAAAACTGCACGCTGTGTGTAAGGAATATGTTATAATCGAAAGTTTGTGTCAAAGTTCGGATTGCAGGTTGTGTTTTTTGTTAAATTATAATGATTAAGTTCTCTTTGTGAGTGGAAACATCTCATTTGGTTAAAATGTGTCTACATGGAAAGGTAACGGTTTATATTAGATTTTTTGTTCTGTAATAATATAAATTTTACCCACCCATATTTAGGACAGATCTAAAATGTGTACTAAAGCCTGTCAAAAATTGGTGAATTAAACCACTACTGGCTTAAACCCGTGCGTAAAACGCATGGAACGTGTCATCATCATCATCATCAGGTGCCCTGCCGCATGGCGTTGGCGACCATGGACTTCCAACCATTTCTATCTCTCGTTGCCCCCAGCATCTCCCCCACCCTCCTCATCCCCAGCCACTCTGCAAGTCCGTCCAGCATTCTCTCCCTGGGTCTACCTGGTGCTCTCTTTCCCTCCTGCTTTCTCGTTGTGACCAGGTGCTCCAAAAACCCCTTCCTCATAAAATGGTCTATAAATGTTGCTTGTCTTTTCCTGATCTTCCTTATGAGTGATCTACTTGTGTCTGCCTCCATCAAGACTGTCTCGTTTGTTTTCCTTGCTGTCCATGGAACTCTCAACATTCTTCCAAGAAACCACATCTCGGCTGCCTCGATCCTGCTCAGGCTTTGCTTACTGACTGTCCCCGCCTCGCATCCGTACAACAGTATTGGTTCTATGTAATATTCAAGGACTCTCTTTCTGATGTTAATTGATAGGCATTTGTTGGTAAGAATGCTTGTCATCTTCTTGAATGCTGTTTTGGCTTGGCCGATTCTGCCAGCTATTTCCGATGTGCATCTGCCGTCTGATGAAATGACCGTTCCCAAGTATTTGAACTTATTAACCTGTGTCAAGTTTGTGCCATTTGCTGTTATTTTGCATGAGGGGATTTCATGATTTTTACTGATCACCATGACTTCAGTCTTCCTGCTGTTTAGTTCCAACCCCTTACCTTTCCTTTCTATTTCTAGTATATTCACAAGGTTTTGTAGGTCCCTTTCATTTTCTGCAATTAGCACGGTGTCATCTGCGTACCGAATGTTGTTTATCATTTCCCTCCAACCTTTAATCCAGAGTCTTCTTCTAGGTTTCTCATGATGTTTTCGCTATACAGTGAAAACAGATCTGGTGACAAAACACAACCCTGTCTAACTCATCTTTTGATGTTTTGAAAAGAGCTTATATTGTTTTCTATTCTCATTGCAGCTGTTTGTTCCCAGTACATATTCTTGATTATTCGTAGATCTTTTCCATCAACATTGAGTCTCTCCAGTTGGTTGATCAATTCTTCACGTCGTACCCGATCGAAGGCCTTGGTATAGTCAACAAAGCATAGATGCAAATCCTTATTCATCTCAATTGACATCTCTATGATAGTTCTTAGGATGAATATGGCATTAATAGTTCCTTTCCCTTCCACAAATCCACACTGTTCTTCTGCTATTTCTCTTTTGATTCTATTCCTTGTCCTCATCATGATTATTCTTAACAGGATTTTTGTTACATGACTCATCAAACTGATTGTGCGATAGAGTTGGCATTCTATAGCCCTGTCTTCTTTGGAAGTGCAATGAAAATTGATTTTGACATATCTTTCCAGTGTCATAAATCTCATTTAGGCGGACTTATTTTTTCTATGCCAAATTCCTCCAGGGCTTGAATCATCTCTGTAGTAATGTTGTCTGGTCCTGGGGCTTTTCCTGGTTTCATCTTTTTCAGTGCTGCTCTAACTTCATCTTTCATTATGGGTGGTCCTTCAAAGTTCTTTTTTATAATGTGTTCTTCGTTTCTGTCATCCTCAAAAAGGTGTTTAATGTACTCTCCCCATCTGTCCAGTATTTTGTCTTTTTCCATGATAAGCGTGCCATCTTTCGATTTTAAGCAACCAGTTGATGTGCATGTCTTTTTCCTGTGGACAATTTCTTCAATACATTTGTACATACCCTGAAGATCTATTCTGTGTCGTTCTTCTATCTCTTTGCATTTTGTATTCAGCCAAGCTTCCATAGCTTCATTGCACCTATACCTGATTTCTTTGTTTATCTTCCTGTATATCACCTCGTTTCTCTTTGCCTTCCTCCTTTCCTCCATCAAGCCCAAAATTTCATTAGTCATCCAGCTCTTTTTTGCTTTTCTATCCGCCCTAGGGATTTCTTCACAAGCTTCATTTATAGAACTTCTCAACTTTGTCCATTGTTCCTCACTGTCACCAACGTCTTCCAGAGCACTGAATTTGTTTTGAACATGTACATTAAATTTTTGACGTATCATTTCATCTGTCTTTAAGAGTCCAAGGTTTAGTTTGATGTTGCTTTTGGTCTGTTTCCTTTTTCTCAATTTCAGCCTAAACCTTCCCACTACAGGATTGTGGTCACTGTTGCAGTCTGCGCCTGGTAGTGTTTTTGCTGACAGTAAAGAATTTCTAAATCTTTTGTTGATCAGGATGTAGTCAATTTGATTTTTGGTATTATCTCCTGGACTCATCCAAGTCCATTTTCTTCTGTTAGGCTGCTCATACCAGGTGTTTCCTACTCTGAACTCATTCATCTGTGCCCGTTCTACAAGTTCCCGCCCCCCCCCCTTTCATTTTGTGTACCAAGGCCATGAGGTCCAACTATATCCTCCACCCTATCCTGTCCCACTTTAGCATTAAAATCTCCCATTATGACTGTAACTTCTTGTGATTTACATTGGACCTTGGCCATCTCTAAAACTTCGTAGAAGTTGTCGATGTCTTCCTGAGTACTTGCGGATGTTGGTGCATACACCTGTATGATGTTGATATCAAAAGGTTTGCCTCCGAATTTGACCAGTAAAACTCTGTCGGACACTGCCCAGTATCCCTTAAATGCTTTTGATTTGTCTTTGTCCATTATGATGCTTGCTCCTCTTTCATGTGAATTACCACCAGAGTATATCACTGTATATTCTCCTGCCCCCTTCCATCTCACTTCCCCCAGTCCAAAATACTTATGTTAAGCCTTTCCATTTCCATTTTGATGTTGTCTAATTTACCTTTCTGTAACATTGTTCTGATGTTCCATGTTGCTATTTTGGTGTGTTTGAATTTAATTTTGGTCGCAGTAGCTGGCTGACGGTCTGGTGTCACCTGCGCCGCATGACTGTCCCTACCGGACGAAGGTGCTCCACAGGAGCACCTATTGACGTCGTTAACTTTCTTCTTTCTCTTTCTCCTGTCCATGGTTTTCCTGGGGAAAGCTACGATGGTGGTTTCCCCTTGCCTTCCATCGGTTTTTTTTCAGGGTTAACTCCCTTAGCCTTACTCTGTCCCGAGATATCCACAAGGCAGTAGAGCTATTTACCCATAGCTTGGGGATCTGGTTCGTGGGCACCAGGGCGTGTCCACACGCCGGTGAGCCTGCATGCCTCACGTCTGGGGGCCAGACCTCCTCCAAGTCCTACGAGATTCAGCCTGAGTCCGTGAGGTGCTCAGTTACCGCCTGTCGCCACGAGGAGGCACAGCGTAGGGCTTGCTGATGGAGAGGCTATGTACTGGCAGGAAGAGACTTACGCCTTCTGCTCTCCTTTTCGCACAGCAGTGCTAGCCAGCGGTTAAGGCCGAAGCCGACACACTAGACGCATCACATCTGCCAATATGACAAATATGGAACGTGTGGAGGTTGTAAATAACGATTACTCTCTCTTTCTCTCTCTCTCTTTCTTTCTCTCTCTCTCTATCTCTCACCCAGTATATCCTGGCGTTCAGCGCAGTAACCAGCTCTGCGTGGAAAAGATCCACCATTGGGCTGAAGAGAATGGCTTTACTTTCTCCGCCACAAAACCTCAGTGTATTCATTTTCATAACCAATGAATGTTTTTTCTGGATCCCGAAATCTGTCTTGGTGAATCAACAATTACAGCAGTCAAAGAAGCTAAATTTCTGGGGGTCATTTTTGACCAAAATCTTAACTTCCATAGCTACATCTCACCTTCTCTCTTCTCAGTGTTCCAGTTTTGTTTAACTGGTTACGTGTGTGCTCGTTTGCCCTGTATGGGTCCCCACACTATACTTTGAGAGTATAGCCAGGGACACTCCAATTTCGTTGGGAGGTGCATGCTGGCATGTTTCTGTAGCCGGCACTGACGTCAGCTCTGGACATCAGCGTCAGGATCTTATAAGTCCAAGCATGATTTTGATTTTAGATGCATGCGTGCTCAGACTAGACCTCGGTTTATGCTCCTATGCCAGAGGAAGACCAAGACGACGATGGAGCGACTCCGTGGCAGACACCCTCAGAGTCACGATGTTGCCCAATCTCCAGGCCACCCGCCTTGCTGCTGACAGACGACTGTATCTCCCCGCGACGCCCACCGGTACAAGCGGAAGGAAAAAGTAAAAAGTAAAGTAAGTAAGTACGAAGTGGGAAATGGGGGTAAAGTGTTTTTCCCACAAACACAAAGCCTGCCTGGGATCGAACTCACAGCTGTGAGACTCGCCGAATTTCAAGTTCAGCGTGTTATCCGTTACGCTAGCGTTCCCCCCCCCCCCTCCCAACCCCGCCATAGCCACATCAAACACCTTAAAACTTCCTGTCAGAAGGCTCTGAACATTCTTCGAGTCGTGGTGCACACAGACTGGGTCGCTGATAAGAAAAACTCTCCTGCATCTTTACAGAGCCCTAGTCCGATCCAAATTGGACTACAGATGTGTGATGTTCGGTTCGACAAGGGACTCCTACCTTAAAACATTAGATCCTATTCATCCTCAAGGGCTGCCTTTGTGTTTGGGCGCATTTCGTACATCTCCTGTGTACAGTCTATATGCAGAAGCAGGGGAAGCCTCTCTAGCCAACCGCCGACTAAACGACTAAAACACTCTCTGAACTACTACGTCAAACTATACTCGGAAATGAAAAACCCTGTCTATGATTGTGTTTTTGATCCAAAATATGTGAAAGAATATGAAAAAAGTCATTGCATTCCACCGTTTGGTATCCGTATCCGCCCACATGTGGAAAAGGCTGAGATCAACCGGGGCGTGATCTATGACTTCTCCAAATTTCCGGACAACTGACGATGGACCTTCCATACACCGAAAGTTCGATTCGACCTTGTATCTTACCGTAAACATTCTACCAGCTCCTTTGTTTATAAAGGTCTTTAAGGTGAACTATGTCTGCAATATTCCTCACATGAAAAAGTCCTCATTGATGGTTCCAAATCAGAAAATGATGTGGCTGCTTCTGCAATCCTTTCGTCAGATGGTGTTAAAAAATCTAGTACACACATACCTTCTGACAGTTCTGTA
>JAPXFY010001423.1:27500-36536 GCA_030674185.1 Monoplex corrugatus | reverse complement strand
GAGAGAGAGAGAGAGAGAGAGGGGAGAGGGGAGAGAAAGAGAGAAAGAGAAAGAGAGAAAGAGAGAGAGAGAGAGAAGACAAGAAAAATGCCAAATTTCTACAACGTACGCTCAATGCAATTTTATTTCAAAGATTCCATTTTTTTAAATGCGTGTATTATGCACGCTGTTTAGCCCACACTGTGCAGGCAGTATGTTGCTTCAATTCTGCACAGTCCATCTTCGCTCAGCGTGCATGCTGGGTGTTTTTTCGTGTTTCCATAAACCACCAGACATTGACATGACTTACAGGATCTTTAACGTGCATATTTGATCTTCGGTATGCGTATAATTATACATGAAGGGAGCCTGGGCACTCACAAGAAAGCACAGATGTTGACCTAGGGGGGAGATCGGGAAAATCGTCACCCTTTACCCACCAGGGGAGAGGTACCTTGGCAGAGACCTAGGGGGGGGGTGGGGAGATGGTGAAAATCGTCACTCTTTACCCACCAGGGGAGAGGTACCTTGGCAGAGACCTAGGGGGGAGAGAACGGGAAAATCGTCACCCTTTACCCACCAGGGGAGAGGTAGCTTGGCAGAGACCTAGGGGGGAGATGGGGAAAATCTTCACCCTTTACCCACCAGGGGAGAGGTACCTTGGCAGAGACCTAGGGGGAGATGGTGAAAATCGTCACCCTTTATCCACCAGGGGAGAGGTACCTTGGCAGAGACCTAGGGGGAGATGGTGAAAATCGTCACCCTTTACCCACCAGGGGAGAGGCACCTTGGCAGAGACCTAGGGGGAGATGGGGAAAATCGTCACCCTTTACCACCCAGGGGAGAGGTACCTTGGCAGAGACCTAGGGGGGAGATGGGGAAAATCGTCACCCGTTACCCACCAGGGGAGAGGTACCTTGGCAGAGACCTAGGGGGGGAGGAGATGGGGAAAATCGTCACCCTTTACCCACCAGGGGAGAGGTACCTTGGCAGAGACCTAGGGGGAGATGGGGAAAATCGTCACCCTTTACCCACCAGGGGAGAGGTACCTTGGCAGAGACCTAGTGGGGGGGGGGGGAGATAGGGAAAATCGTCACCCTTTACCCACAAGGGGAGAGGTACCTTGGCAGAGACCTAGAGGGAGATGGGGAAAATCGTCACCCTTTACCCACCAGGGGAGAGGTACCTTGGCAGAGACCTAGGGGGAGAACGGGAAAATCGTCACCCTTTACCCACCAGGGGAGAGGTAGCTTGGCAGAGACCTAGAGGGGAGATGGGAAAATCGTCACCCTTTACCCACCAGGGGAGAGGTACCTTGGCAGAGACCTAGAGGGAGATCTGGGAAAATCGTCACCCTTTACCACCAGGGGAGAGGTACCTTGGCAGAGACCTAGAGGGGAGATGGGGAAAATCGTCACCCTTTATCCACCAGGGGAGAGGTACCTTGGCAGAGACCTAGGGGGGGGGGGGAGATGGGGAAAATCGTCACCCTTTACCCACCAGGGGAGAGGTACCTTGGCAGAGACCTAGGGGGGGGGGAGATGGGAAAATCGTCACCCTTTACCCACCAGGGGAGAGGTACCTTGGCAGAGACCTAGAGGGAGATCGGGAAATCGTTCACCCTTTACCCACCAGGGGAGAGGTACCTTGGCAGAGACCTAGGGGAGATGGGGAAAATCGTCACCCTTTACCCACCAGGGGAGAGGTACCTTGGCAGAGACCTAGGGGGGAGATGGGGAAAATCGTCACCCATTACCACCAGGGGAGAGGTACCTTGGCAGAGACCTAGGGGGGGGGGGAGATGGCGAAAATCGTCACCCTTTACCACAGGGGAAGGTACCTTGGCAGAGACCTAGGGGGGGGGATGAGGGAAAATCGTCACCCTTTACCCACCAGGGGAGAGGTACTTGGCAGAGCTGGGTGGGAAATCGTCACCCTTACCACAGGGAGAGGTCCTTGGCAGAGACCTAGGGGGGAGATGGGGAAAATCGTCACCCTTTATCCACCAGGGGAGAGGTACCTTGGCAGAGACCTAGGGGGGTGGGGAGATGGTGAAAATCGTCACCCTTTACCCACAAGGGGAGAGGTACCTTGGCAGAGACCTAGAGAGAGATGGGGAAAATCGTCACCCTTTACCCACCAGGGGAGAGGTACCTTGGCAGAGACCTAGAGGGAGATGGGGAAAATCGTCACCCTTTACCCACCAGGGGAGAGGTACCTTGGCAGAGACCTAGGGGGGGGGGAGATGGGGAAAATCGTCACTCTTTACCCACCAGGGGAGAGGTAGCTTGGCAGAGACCTAGAGGGAGATGGTGAAAATCGTCACCCTTTACCCACCAGGGGAGAGGTACCTTGGCAGAGACCTAGGGGGAGATGGGGAAAATCGTCACCCTTTACCCACCAGGGGAGAGGTACCTTGGCAGAGACCTAGTGGGGGGGGGGGAGATAGGGAAAATCGTCACCCTTTACCCACAAGGGGAGAGGTACCTTGGCAGAGACCTAGAGGGAGATGGGGAAAATCGTCACCCTTTACCCACCAGGGGAGAGGTACCTTGGCAGAGACCTAGGGGGAGATCGGGAAAATCGTCACCCTTTACCCACCAGGGGAGAGGTACCTTGGCAGAGACCTAGGGGGGGGGGGGAGATGGGGAAAATCGTCACTCTTTACCCACCAGGGGAGAGGTAGCTTGGCAGAGACCTAGAGGGAGAACGGGAAAATCGTCACCCTTTACCCACCAGGGGAGAGGTACCTTGGCAGAGACCTAGGGGGAGATGGGGAAAATCGTCACCCTTTACCCACCAGGGGAGAGGTACCTTGGCAGAGACCTAGGGGGGAGAACGGGAAAATCGTCACCCTTTACCCACCAGGGGAGAGGTAGCTTGGCAGAGACCTAGAGGGGAGATGGGGAAAATCGTCACCCTTTACCCACCAGGGGAGAGGTACCTTGGCAGAGACCTAGAGGGAGATCTGGAAAATCGTCACCCTTTACCCACCAGGGGAGAGGTACCTTGGCAGAGACCTAGAGGGGAGATGGGGAAAATCGTCACCCTTTATCCACCAGGGGAGAGGTACCTTGGCAGAGACCTAGGGGGGGGAGGGAGATGGGGAAAATCGTCACCCTTTACCCACCAGGGGAGAGGTACCTTGGCAGAGACCTAGGGGGGGGGGGAGATGGTGAAAATCGTCACCCTTTACCCACCAGGGGAGAGGTACCTTGGCAGAGACCTAGAGGGAGATCGGGAAAATCGTTACCCTTTACCCACCAGGTGAGAGGCACCTTGGCAGAGACCTACGGGGAGATGGGGAAAATCGTCACCCTTTACCCACCAGGGGAGAGGTACCTTGGCAGAGACCTAGGGGGGAGATGAGGAAAATCGTCACCCATTACCCACCAGGGGAGAGGTACCTTGGCAGAGACCTAGGGGGGGGGGAGATCGGGAAAATCGTCAACCTTTACCCACCAGGGGAGAGGTACCTTGGCAGAGACCTAGGGGGGGGGGGAGATGGTGAAAATCGTCACCCTTTACCCACCAGGGGAGAGGTACCTTGGCAGAGACCTAGGGGGAGATGGTGAAAATCGTCACCCTTTACCCACCAGGGGAGAGGTACCTTGGCAGAGACCTAGGGGGTTGGGGGGGGGGGGATCGGGAAAATCGTCACCCTTTACCCACCAGGGGAGAGGTACCTTGGCAGAGACCTAGAGGGAGATCGGGAAAATCGTCACCCTTTACCCACCAGGGGAGAGGTACCTTGGCAGAGACCTAGGGGGGAGATGGCTAGAATCGTCACCCTTTACCCACCAGGGGAGAGGTACCTTGGCAGAGACCTAGGGGGGGAAATGGGGAAAATCGTCACCCTTTACCCACCAGGGGAGATGTACCTTGGCAGAGACCTAGGGGGAGATGGGGGAAATCGTCACCCTTTACCCACCAGGGGAGAGGTACCTTGGCAGAGACCTAGGGGGAGACGGGGAAAATCGTCACCCTTTACCCACCAGGGGAGAGGTACCTTGGCAGAGACCTAGGGGGAGACGTGGAAAATCGTCACCCTTTACCCACCAGGGGAGAGGTACCTTGGCAGAATCAAACTCTAAATCTTCCGACTGAAAATCTGATGTTTCACTAATCTGATTACAGTGTCTGTCGATCCAACTGTTTGGTCAGAATATAAACTTCTGCAACAACGACAACAACAACAACAACAACGATAACAACGACGACCACCACCACCACAACAACAACAACAACTACTACTACTATTATTATTACTACCACTACTACTACTACTACTACTACTAGTACTACTACTACTACTACTACTAGTACTGCTACTACTACTACTATCATTACTACCACTACTACTACTACTACTACTACCAACACCAACACCACCACCAAAGAGGCTCTCTTCCAGCCTCTTTTCTACCACTACTACTTCTACTACTACTACTACAACCACTACTACTGCTGTGGCTGCTGCTATTATGACTACTACTACTACTACTACTGCTGCTGCTGCTACTACTATTACTATACGACGATGACGACTACGACTATTATCACTGCTACTGCAGCTGCTGCTATTACAACCTCGATACAAAAGCAAAACAAACAGGACTAAAACAACAAATAAATTCAAAACCTAACCAGACTAAAAAAAACAACAACAACTTACCAAGTATCCAAAGAAAAGAATGGAAAGACATGAAACTAATTTTAAACGGCGATTGAATTTCACCTATTGTTTTTTTCACAAGAGCACACGTACAGAGAATTTCACCTACTGGGTTTTCACAAGAGCCTACATACAGAGAAATTTCACTTATTGGTTTTTCACAAGAGTTTACGTACAGAGAATTTCGTCTATTAGTTTTTCACAAGAACATACGTACAGAGAATTTCACCTATTGGTTTTTCACAAGAAAATACGTACAGAGAATTTCACCTATTGGTTTATTCACAAGAACATACGTACAGAGAATTTCACCCATTGGTTTTTCACATGAACATACGTACAGAGAATTTCACCTATTGGTTTTTCACAAGAACATACGTACAGAGAATTTCACCTATTGGTTTTTCACAAGAGTTTACGTACAGAGAATTTCGTCAATTAGTTTTTCACAAGAACATACGCACAGAGAATTTCACCTATTGGTTTTTCACAAGAAAATACGTACAGAGAATTTCACCTATTGGTTTATTCACAAGAACATACGTACAGAGAATTTCACCCATTGGTTTTTCACAAGAACATACGTACAGAGAATTTCGTCAATTGGTTTTTCACAAGAGCACACGTACAGAGAATTTCACCCACTGGATTTTCACAAGAGCCTACATACAGAGAAATTTCACCTATTGGTTTTTCACAAGAGTTTACGTACAGAGAAATTTCGTCTATTAGTTTTTCACAAGAACATACGTACAGAGAATTATAATTAATAATAATAATTACAATATTTATATAGCGCAAAATCTTGATAAAATCAAATCTAAGCGCTGAAACACACACACACGCACGCACGTACACACACGCACGCACGCACGCACACACACGCACCCACGCACACACACACACACACACACACACCACACACACACACACACACACACACACACACACACACGGCTATAAATGGGGAGAAAGAATAAAAACAATGGAAAATTATAGAGAGCATATTATATACAATTATATATTGCAATGTGATTCCCCTCCGAGTGGAGACAGGCTGCAGAGGGGATTGAGTGAGGTCAGGATTTTATGCAGAGGAGAAAAGGTGAGTTTTGAGAACGGACTTGAAGGAGACAAAAGTAGGTTGCTGACGGACTGAGAGAGGAAGTTTGTTCCAGGAGAGCGGACCAGAAACAGAGAAGGCTCGTGGACCATAGGTATTGAGCTTAGTGCGTGGAAAGCGAAAAGTCAGAGGATCGGAGGCAGAGCGGAGGGTACGTGAGGGAACATAGATCTCAAGTAGGCTTGACAGGTAATCGGGGCTGCGTTATTGAGGCTTTTGTAGCACATGGTGTCTAGTTTGTACTGTATGCGCTTTGATACAGGGAGCCAGTGAAGTTGTGCCAGGAGAGGAGATATGTGGTCAGCTTTTTTCTTTTTGAGTACAAGGCGTGCAGCATTGTTTTGAATGCGCTGTAGGATGTGAGTGGTGGAGGCAGGAAGACGGGACAGGAGTGAATTGCAATAGTCAATGCGAGACATTATGAAGGAGAGAACGAGTTTTGCAGTTGTTTCGACAGAGAGATACTTCCTGATCAGGCTTATACGATGAATTTCACCGATTGTTTTTTTTTACAAGAACATACGTACAAAGAATTTCACCCATTGGTTTTTCACAAGAACATACATACAGAGAATTTCACCCATTGGTTTTTCACAAGAACATACATACAGAGAATTTCACCCATTGGTTTTTCACAAGAACATACATACAGAGAATTTCACCCATTGGTTTTTCACAAGAACATACATACAGAGAATTTCACCCATTGGTTTTTCACAAGAACATACGTGCAAAGAATTTCACCCAATGTTTTTTCACAAGAGCATACGTACAGAGAATTTCACCTAACGTTTTTCACAAGAACATACGTACAGAGAATTTCACCCATTAGTTTTTTACAAGAACATACGTACAGAGAATTTCACCAATTAGTTTTTCACAAAAACATACGCACAGAGAATTTCACCCAACGTTTTTCACAAGAATACACGTGCAGAGAATTTCACCTAGAGTTTTTTGGGGTTTTTTTTTTGCAAAAGGATACGTAAAGAGAACTTTACCTACTGGTTTTTCACAAAAGCGTACGTACAGATAATTTCACCCATTGGGTTTTCACAAAAGCGTGCGTATACAGAGAATTTCACCCATAGTTTTTCACAAAAGCATACATACAGACTATTTCACCCAATGGTTTTTTTACAAAAGCATACATACAGAAAATTTTACCCATTGGTATTTCACAAGAGCATACGTATACAGAGAATTTCACCCATTGTTTTTGTTTTGTTTTATTTTCACAAAAGTGTACGTACAGAATACCAACAAAGAACAAGTTTAACCCTTTGACTCCAGCAACCTATCCTCTAACTGCAAAAAGAAAACTTAACCCTTTGATTCCCTCACCCTATCCACAGGATGCTGGTGAATAGGGTGAGGGAATCAAAGGGTTAAGTTTTTGTTTTTCTAGCATGGTTGACAATGCAGTATGCTGGTGGACAGGGTGCGGGAATCAAAGGGTCAAGATTTTTTGTTTTTCTGGCATGATTGACAATGCAGTATGCTGGTGGACAGGGTGCGGGAATCAAAGGGTTAAAAAAAGAAAAACTATCATTTGTCTTAAAGCCCAGCAGCAGACTTAGCAACAACATCAATTAGTGTATGCTGGTGGACAGGGTGCGGGAGTCAAAGGGTTAAAAAAAACAAAAAACTATCATTTGTCTTAAAGCCCAGCAGCGGACTTAGCAACAACATCAATCAGTCTCCATAGACTATGGAACCGGACGTTGTGTTAGTGTTTCGCGGTACAGTGTCTGTTGTAACACTAGCAGTATAGTAAGAAGTGGGTGTCGGAAACGTATTTTCAGGATTAGCCCTTAATCTCTTCTGAAGACATCAAACACTTCACGTGTTTGCTAATCCTCTAAGTACACACCACATGATGACATTCAGTATCGCTTATCAAAATAACAGAGCACAAGTAGATTTCACAGATAAAGGCGGTGAGAAGGAGAGAGAGAGAGAGAGAGAGAGAGAGAGAGAGAGAGAGAGAGAGAGAGAGAAAGAGAGAGAGAGAGAAAGAGACAGACAGACAGACAGACAGACAGAGAGACAGACAGACAGTCAGACAGACAGACAGACACAGAGAGACAGAGAGTGACAGAGAGAGGGGGGAGGGAGAGAGGGAGAGGCAGACAGACAGAGAGGGAGGGAGGGAGAGGCAGGAGAGAGAGAGAAACAAAGAGAGAGAGAGATAAAGATACAGACAGACAGACAGACAGAAGCAAACAGACAGACAGACAGAGGCAGACAGACAGGGACAGACAGACAGTCTGTCAGACAGACAAATAGACAGAGAGAAAGGGCGGGGGGGAGGGGGGAGGGACGAGACCGACAGGCAGACAGATACGCAGAAGAGACAGAGAAGGGGAAAAGAGAAAGAAGGAGTAAGGAAAGATTTAGAAGGTTTGTCTATTTATCTAATTTTGTATTTCTCTGTTGTTGTTGTTATTGTTGTTGTTCTTGTGATGATGTGGCGGTGGTGGTTACCGTTGTTGTTGCAGTGGTGGCAATGTTAGTTGTTGCTGTTTTGTAATTGTTGTTGTGGCTCTTTCTGTTGTCGTTGTTGTTGTTATTGTAGCTGTTGTTGTTGTTATTGTTGTAGTTGTCACAATGGATTTGCTATGTAAATTCGGGGCTGCTCTTTTTAGAAAGAGCGCGTCGCGTTTGTGCAACGCCACCAACTTTCCTCTATATTTTTTTTTCTCTATGCGGGTATTTCTGTTGACCTATGAAAACGGATTTTCTACAGAACTTTCCAAAGGAGACAACACCTTTGTCGCTGTGGAATCTTTAACGTGCGCTGGCTGCATGCTGCAGGTGAGACCTCGGTCCATCGGCCACGTCCCATCCAACAGACCAGCATCAGTAAGATCTAGTGGACAGAGAGGAGGTGGAAGGGAAGAAAAATCCCTCTCGGATTTGGGGTTCAAACCCGGGTTTTTCACGTCCCGGTCATGTCCTTAACCCACTGGGCCACACACTCCGTTTAAGTGGTGATCACTTTGACTGTTGCCGGATTAAAGATTAACTCTTTGACTACGGCACCCTGTCCACCAGCATCCGACATTTTCAACCATGCTAGCAAAGCAAAAACTTAACCCTTTGACTCCCTCACCCTGTCCACCCTCTCTCTCTCTCTTCTTGCAGGAAGCTGGTGGACAGGATACGGGAGTCAAAGGGTCACAGAGAGCTGGTGGACAGGATAAGAGAGTCAAAGGGTCACAGGGAGCTGTGGACAGGATAAGGGAGTCAAAGGAAG
>JAPXFY010001423.1:7500-12500 GCA_030674185.1 Monoplex corrugatus | reverse complement strand
CCCCTCCACCACCTGCAGAAACGTAATCTTTTAACTCCCTCAGCCTATCCACCAGCTTCCTGCAGGATGCTGGTGGATAGGGTGAGGGAGTCAAAGAGTTGAATTTTTGATCTGCTGACATGGTAGTGAGATCAACAAAAACAAGCTGAAATACGTAGGCCATGGGATCAGAAACACCAAAACAAATTTGATATCAACGGTCCCGGAGGCGAGGAGAGGAAGGGAACGGTCGCACACCTCCTGTTTCAACGACATCGCTGAAGGCTTTGGTCCGGAGATCCAGGAAGTCGCCCACACATGTGTCAGTCGTGTGACCTGGAGAAGACTTGTGACATCGAGCGTGGCTCCTACCGCCGATCCAGGCGAGGTAGAAAGGTGCTGACAGGTGCATGGTTGACAATGCCGGATGCTAGTGGACAGGGTGCGGGAGTCAAAGGGTTGATATTGAAAGATGGAGGCGACTCATGCAGCATTGTTCAGAGCAGCATCCCTACGACCCCGGTGGATCTGTAAGCCCAAAGCAGCACCTGCCTTCCATGTTGAAGCTTTTTGTCAGACAGTCCTATAGTTGCTGCCTCCTTTAGGACTCAAATTCCTCTTGTGCATCAATTAACCCTGAATTTCTTGTCTTGTTCTTATTAGTTTGTGTGTGTGGAGGGTGGGAGATTGAAGGTGATAGTGTTCAACATTTCGACTTCCTATCGCTTGTTGTTGTTGTTAGTTTTGCTTAAAGCCCAGCCGACTGTGTAGACCCATGTAAGGGCTAAAGCCATTTCAATACACACAATCAATACTTCAACAGGAAAAAAAGGAAAAGAAAATTAAGTACAAATATCAATGCATTCACGCATATAATTTAAGAAGATACCTCTGGCGAAGATCATTACGTTCAATTCATCACATAGGGGATTTAAGAAAACATACCTGAATACAAATTTAGACATAACTAAAGACACTTAAACATACATAAAAGCAGGCCTGAATTACCTAACATTGCTTCTGCGTGTCTCATTTTCTATCGCTTTGCTGTTTCCTTAGGGATAGAATGGTTGTCGATAAAAGGTGTGTAGATGTCATCAAACAGTTGTTCCTTTCATTGAATTTCATCTTAAGCCGTCGATTTGGTGTGAAAAGATATGTGCATGCGTTCGGAGCGAGCGGAGAATGTGAAGGCGGGAAAGACAGAAAGAGAGCACGCATGTATAGAGTCTGGAGTTTGGAGTTTGTTCAAGAGGGATTCATCGCACTCGGACAATTCCATATGTGCTCCACCCAAATATACCAAGAATTATCTGGCAGACTCCCTGAGCTTGCACAAAACCCTATACGCTGGCGAGGTCTTGAAATTGGGCAGGAGGGGGGAAGGACTTTTGAAAAACTAAGCAGATACCACCAGAATGATGGAAACATTAAGACAGGCAGCCAACAGGCCAGTTTTTAATATTACAGGCTGGGGTTGAACTCCAGATATCAGATGTTGAGTCCACGGCTCTATCGACAGAACCAACCGCCCTGCATGTATGGATGTATGTGCTGGCTTTTCAGCAAGTGTGGCAATGAGATTTGTGTTGAAGAGACAGCGGCGGGAAAGTTGTCAAAGGCATGACTGCTTTTGCAGCAGTAAATGTCTCTCTACGCGGTTCCCCGTTGCTTTTCGTTCCCCGTTCGTCACCGTGCACGTGTGCATTGAAAAACTCCAGCCGTCAACGTCAGCGCCAGCCACCGATCTCACAATCCGACAGGTTTTAAACTCTAGTCAAACATTCCTCTACCTTGGTCTATTCTCTGCCCAAAATGCAAATGATCGTTTCAATAAGGATTCAATGCCTTTTGACGGGTAGGAGTGCAGTGACGCTTTTTGAGCTGTTGTGTCAGAAAGTCAGATAGCTGGCCTTTTTTCTTCACAGCTCCAGGTTTGTGCGTCACTGCACCCTGATCTTTTTGTGTGTTGTCTTTTGTGGAAAGGTGGTTTCGGCTAGACATTATTGTGTGTGTGTGTGTACAGCTCTTAAGTGTTTGCAGCTCACTAAAGGTGTTCAGGTGCGGGTGAAAAGCCCGTCAAGAATTGATCAATAGATAGGATTGATTGGATTTGCATCGGCTGAGTGAAAGATGAACAGATTGGTATAGACAGGCAGAGCGGAGAGAGTCACGATCTATTGCTCGGTGCCAATGATCGTTCCCTAAACCTGTGCCCTTTGGGTGGAGCAAATGATAGTCGGTTGCTTTTGAGCTATTTGTCAAAAAGCCAGGTTTTCTGCCTTCTTTTTCCCAGCTCAAATACCTCAAACCTCTTGTGTTGTTTTTGTTTAGATGATATAACAAGAGCAAAGTCATGATTTATAGCTGCGAAGCCTGGACTCTGAGAAAAAAAAACTGATTGCAGAAGAATTGAGGCAGCAGAGATGTGGTTTTATCGGAGACTACCACGTGTCAAATGGACAAATAGAACTAATGAAAGTGTCCTGGAAGAACTTGATACTACCAGAAAACTACTAGCAGACATCAACAAGAGAAGACTAAAATAAACTGACCATGTGTCACGCAACAAGAATACGAACCTCATGGCAACCATCTTTCAAGGAAAAGAAAACACAGGCAAAAAGGAAGAAAGACAGAACTCCAATCTCATACATCGAGAACATAATCAACATCAGTGGCCTAAATGTTCAAGAAATTGTTGTCCACAAAAGTCAAGACAGAGCGGCCTGGCGGGAAATGGTGGTGTCAAAATGTGCAGCGGCCAACACCGAACCCGGTGACGCCGACAGATGAGACACGCGAGAATAGAGCGAAGCCAGTCGCCGTGGTGTGGTGGTTAGCGCAATACTACCGACTGGAAGGTTGTAAGTTCGAGTCCCAATCAGTCCTTTCAAAATCATTGTGGGATTTTTACATGTAGGCCCCATGATAAATTTAAATACCTGGGAACGGTCATTTCACCAGATGGCAGATGCACATCAGAAATAGCCGGCAGAATCGGCCAAGCCAAAACAGCATTCAAGAAGATGACAAGCATTCTTACCAACAAATACCTATCAATTAACATCAGGAAGAGAGTTCTTGAATGTTGTATAGAACCAATACTGTTGTACGGTTGTGAGGCGTGGACAGTCAAGAAGCAAAGCCAGAACAAGATTGAGGCAGCCGAGATGTGGTTTCTAAGAAGAATGTTGAGAGTTCCATGGACAGCAGAGAAAACAAACGAGACAGTCTTGATGTTGATGGAGGCAGACACAAGTAGATCATTCATAAGGAAGATTAGGAAAAGACAGGCAACATTTATAGGTCATTTTATGAGGAAGGAGGATTTGGAACACCTGGTCACAAGGGGAAAGCTGGAGGGAAAGAGAGCACCAGGTAGACCCAGGGAGAAGATACTAGACGGACTTGCAGAGTGGCTGAAGACAAGAAGGGTGGAGGAGATGCTAGGGGCAACGAGTGATAGAGACAGATGGAAGTCCATGATCGCAAACGCCATGCGGCAAGGCACCTGATGATGATGAGGCCACAACCAGCTCCTACCCAGAGCTGGGCATGCTATGGACTCATTGGGAAGGGTGGAACCACACAGTTGAGTCTCATCTACTTCACTGGGGAGATGCGGCATTGAGAGTGTTGTTCAATTCTTCTGACCAACACTGCAGGTGTCTGTATCTCTCGGGCCTGGTTAACATCAGGATATATTATGATAGTAAGCCCTGTCATGCTGTCTCAATTCTATATAGAATTCCATAGCATCATGATTATCATCCTCAACGTCATGATCATCATAGCATTAAAAATTGTCCCAGCTTCTGTGGCCACTAAGACAGCGTAGAATATGTGACAAAAAACGAGAGAGAAAACTGATTGAGCACGATGATCCAAAAGAAAAAAAATGAAAAGAAAAAAAGAAAAAAAAGAAAGAAGACAGCAAGGTCCCGTACGCAGAATGTTTTACGCATTCCTTGCAACTGATACTGGCAAAGTCTCTCTCCTCACACTCCTTGATCTGTCTGCAGCCTTTGATACCATTGATCATGGTATTCTCCTTTCTAGACTTCATCATACTTTTGGCATCTCTGACATTGCTCTCTCCTGGTTCACTTCTTATCTATCAAACAGAAAACAAACTGTTCTCATCAATGGCACTTACTCTCAATCTGCATACCTGACCTGTGGTGTTCCACAAGGATCTGTCCTTGGCCCTGTTCTTTTCACTCTTTACACCTCCCCCCTGTCCACCATCATCAATTCCCACTCTATAAAACACCACTTCTATGCTGATGACACCCAACTTCAAGACAGTGACTCACCTGACAATATACAGCGCCTCCTGACTCGCACCACTGAGTGTTACTCGGACATCAAAAATTGGATGACATACAACAAACTTCAGCTAAATGATGACAAGACAGAAGCTATCATCATTGGCACCCGTCAGAAACTTTCTCAGCTGCCTCCTCTTTCCCTCCCATTATGTAACACATCAGTCCCAATTTCTGATTCAGCTAAAAACCTTGGTGTCTGCATTGACTCTACCCTGTCCATGAACAACTTTGTTTCTCAAACTGCCAGATCTTGCTACTTTCACCTCCATCGTATAAGCCTGATCAGGAAGTATCTCTCTATGGAAACAACTGCAAAACTCGTTCTCTCCTTCATAATGTCTCGCATTGACTATTGCAATTCACTCCTGTCCGGTCTTCCTGCCTCCACCATTCACATCCTACAGCGCATTCAAAACAATGCTGCACGCCTTGTACTCAAAAAGAAAAAAGCTGACCACATATCTCCTCTCCTGGCACAACTTCACTGGCTCCCTGTATCAAAGCGCATACAGTACAAACTAGACACCATGTGCTACAAAAGCCTCAATAACGCAGCCCCCGATTATCTGTCAAGCCTACTTGAGATCTATGTTCCCTCACGTACCCTCCGCTCTGCCTCCGATCCTCTGACTTTTCGCTTTCCACGCACTAAGCTCAATACCTATGGTCCACGAGCCTTCTCTGTTT
>JAPXFY010001422.1:27500-36540 GCA_030674185.1 Monoplex corrugatus | reverse complement strand
ATAAATGAAATTACTAATGCAAGAAGAAGAGAAAAAAAAGGAGAAAAAAAAGAAAGAAAAGCAAAAAGAAAAATCATCAGTCATCGCATGTGATATAAAAACAACATAATAGCAACAAAATGATAAAAATGATGAGAAATAATAAGAAAAATTTAAAATAATGAGGGTGGTGATAATATTTATAAGAGAAATACGTTTTGCTCTTTTAAGATTTGTTTCATTCATACATACAAAAATTCATTGAAAAAGGGTACGGGCAAAGCAAAAAATTTTGTATAAAATTTTAAAGCTTGTATGTTGGTGTAGCCAAAATACCTTCTTCTTCTTTTTCAGCCGGGGGTTCCTTTATTTTTTTTCTGCTCGACTCCTCTTCTGAAAATAAAACATATGATGATGAGAACAAAAATAACGATAAATATAAAAATAATAATAATAATAAAAAAAAGAAAAGAATACGAGAAGACAAAAAAAACAAAACAAAAGAGTCCCACCATCGCCACACCCCATCCCAACATCATCTTTTCATAATAATAACATAATAATGTTTTTTATTGATCATAAAATATATGATGATTATGAGGACGATTTGTCGATGGATGATGATATGATGAAAGCAAAAAAAATAAACATCAACACAACTACAACAACAATAGTAATGAAAAAAAGGGGATGATGACAGATGCCCGGTTATACCAAAATTTCAATCAATTTTTGATACAGTCATAAGTAAACAAAACTAGAGTGTTTTCAATACAGTCAAAAAGAAACAAAACTAGATCTATGCTTACCTAAATTTAAAACATATGCTAGATCTATCTGGGACAAAAGGTTAAAAAATTTTAAAAATGGGACCTTTTATCTGGGAAAAAAAAGTACGTTCGTAAAAAAGGTTTTTTAAAAAAAAACAAAACCCAAAACCTAAACTTTTTCAAAAAACCCTCCTCCTTTCTTCCCGCTTTAATTTGCCGAATCCTTTTTTTTTAACCTTAAGTTTTAGTTTCTCATAATGACGTCTCCGCGCTGGAAATGATTCCCCATGCACTAACGTCACACTCCTGGGGTGGAGAAGATCCAGAATGACTGGGAAAAACCTTAAGCCGCCAAAAAACCTGGAGCTGCCAGTGATGCGAGCTATGTATGTTTGTTTGTACATATTATATGTACGGTGTGTGTGGTATTTTTTTTTTTGTTTGTTTGGGGGGGGGGGGGGTTTTTTTTTTTTTTTTTTGTGGGGTGATGTGCGGGGGGGGGTTTCCTTTTTTTTTTTTTTTTTGCCCCCCAGGGGCCAGCTTGCCACCCGTGGTTTTTGTTTGTGTGTCCCAACACTACTTCCCCATCCGGGCTTCCCCCTTGAGATCTGGTTCTTCCAGGCCGTGAGGTCGTCGGTGGGGAAAAAGGAAAATTGCATTTTAATGAAGGGTTTTTGAAGAAGAAAATCACATTGCATGGCCAGTAAAAAGACCCAATGGCCTGGCACATTAAACGTCCAGTGAACTGTTTAAAGGGAAGGAGACGGTGGGGGAAACGGGGGGAAAGAAAAAATGGACTGACAACTCATGAATGGACAGAGAAATCATTTCAGACCCAGGCTTTTGGGACACAGCCGACAGACTCACAAGGGGATCGCATTGGAAACCGACACCACAATCGTGGGTTCATTCCGGAGGGGACACATTTATTTTAAAAAAAAAATTTGGCGACAGCAGAGGGGCATCCAGGAGTCATGACCAGGAGTCCTTAGAGTGTCAGGAGTTAAGGGCCGAAACACTTGCTTGACTGGGGTTCCTCCTTCTGCTGTCTGGTTCTCTCCAGAGTTTCTTACTATTTTCTGATAACATAATAACAATAAGAATAATGGTGATGGTGGTAATGTTAGAGTAGTAATGATAATAACAACAATAAGAAGAAGAGTGTAATAACAATAACGATAATGATGATGATGATGATACTGATAGAAATAATAATGATAATAATAACGGTAATGATGATAAATATAATACTAATAGCAAGAAGAGAAAGAAGAAGGAGAAGAAGAAAAGAAAGAAAAGCAAGAAGAAGAATCATCATCGTCATCGTCACTGTGATCATAATAACAGTAATAGCAACAAAATGATAAAAATGATGAGAATAATAAGAAGAATGATAATAATGATGGTGGTGATAATATTTATAAGAGAAATACGTGTTTTGCTCTTTTAAGATTTGTTTACATTCATACATGACAAAATGCATTGACAAAGGGTACTGGCAAAGCAGAATAATTTGTATCAAAGATTTAAAGCTTGTATGTGTGTGTGTAGCCAAAATACCTTCTTCTTCTTTTTCAGCCGTGGGTTCCTGTTCACGTTTTTCTGCCTCGACCTCCTCTTCTGAAAATAAAACATGATGATGATGAGAACAATAATAACGATAAATATAATAATAATAATAATAAGAAGAAGAAGAAGAAGAAGTACGAGAAGACAAAGAAAAACAAGAACAAGAAGAGTCACCACCATCGCCACTACCACCATCACCAACATCATCAGATTCATAATAATAACAGTAATAATGTTTTTATATTGATCATACAAATATGATGATGATTATGAGGACGATGTTGTCGATGATGATGATGATGATGATGAAAGCAAAAACAACATCAACATCAACATCAACTACAACAACAATAGTAATGATAATAAATGTGATGATGACTAGATGCCGGTTATACCAAAATTTCAATCAATTTTTGATACAGTCATAAAGTGGAACAAAACTAGAGTGTTTTCAATACAGTCATAAAATGAAACAGAACTAGATCTACGCTTACCTAAACTTGAAACATATGCCTAGATCTATCTGGTACAAGAGAGAATCTAACAACCTGAACTTGTCAAAATGAGACCATCTTCCATCTCATCAGGGAAAACATAAAAGTACTGTTGCGTAAATGCAGACATTTGATAAAAAAACAAAACTTCTTGATCTTACACCATTTCAAATGGTGCAATTAATCGTCAAAAACCATCAGCGTCTACTTGGTCTTCCCGCTTTGGAATTTAGCCCAAGACAGCTGCCATGTTTTTTGTACACACGTTATAGTTTCAGTTTCTCATAATGACGTCTCCGCGCTGGAAATGACTTCCACATGCACTAACGTCACAGCTGCCATGGGATGGAGAAGATCCAGAATGATCATGGTACAAGCCTTAAGCCTGCACATAAACCTGTGAGCTGGCCAGTGATGCGAGCGTATGTATGTTTGTTTGTACATATATATATGTAGGTGTGTGTGTGTATGTTTGTGTGTGTATGTGTGTACGTACGTATGTGTGTATATGTACACAGTGTGTGAATGTGTATGTAATGTAGTGTGTGTATGCGTGTGTATGTACGTTCGTGATTGTGTTTGTGTGTATGTATGTATGTACATGTATGCAGACTATGTATATGTGTATTTGTGTATGTGTGTGAGTGCGCGCTCTCGCTCAGGCGCCAGCTTGCGCACGCGCGTGTGTTTGTGTTTGTGTGTGTCCAACGCTACCTTCCTTATCCTGGACTTCCCGCTTGAGATCTGGTTCTTCCATGGCCGTGAGGTCGTCTGGTGGGGAAAAAGGAAAATTTGCATTTCAATGTAAGGTGTGTGTTTGAAGAAGAAAATCACATTGGCATGGCCATGTAACAAGACCCAATGGCCTGGCTACATTAATCGTCCAGTGAACTGTTAAGGTAAGGAGACGGTGGGGAAGACGAGGGGAAAGAAAAGATGGACTGACAACATCACTGAATGGACAGAGAAATATCATTTGCAGACCCAGGCTTTGGCACACAGCCGACAGACTCACAAGGGGGAGTCGCATTGAGAAACCTGACTACCTACAATGCGTGGGTTCAATTCCCGGAGAGCGACACATTGCTCTTTTAAAAAAAATTGGCGACAGCAGAGGGGCATCCAGGAGTCATGACCAGGAGTCCTTAGAGTGTCAGGAGTTAAGGGCCTTCTGCTGTCTGGTTCTCTCCAGAGTTTCTTACTATTTTCTGATAACATAATAAGAATAATAATAATGGTGATGGTGGTAATGGTAGAGTAGTAATGATAATAACAACAATAGGAAGAAGAGTGTAATAACAATAAGGATAATGATGATGATGATGATACTGATAGAAATAATAATGATAATAATAAAGGTAATGATGATAAATGTAATACTAATAGCAAGAAGAAGAGAAAGAAGAAGGAGAAGAAGAAAAGAAAGAAAAGCAAGAAGAAGAATCATCATCGTCATCGTCACTGTGATCATAATAACAACAGTAATAGCAACAAAATTATAAAAATGATGAGAATAATAAGAAGAATGATAATAATGATGGTGGTGATAATATTTATAAGAGAAATACGTGTTTTGGTCTTTCAAGATTTGTTTTCATTCATACATGACAAAATGCATTGACAAAGGGTACTGGCAAAGCAGAATAATTTGTATCAAAGATTTAAAGCTTGTATGTGTGTGTGTAGCCAAAATACCTTCTTCTTCTTTTTCAGCCGTGGGTTCCTGTTCACGTTTTTCTGCCTCGACCTCCTCTTCTGAAAATAAAACATGATGATGATGAGAACAATAATAACGATAAATATAATAATAATAATAAAAAGAAGAAGAAGAAGAAGTACGAGAAGACAAAGAAAAACAAGAACAAGAAGAGTCACCACCATCGCCACTACCACCATCACCAACATTATCAGATTCATAATAATAACAGTAATAATGTTTTTATATTGATCATACAAATATGATGATGATTATGAGGACGATGTTGTCGATGATGATGATGATGATGATGAAAGCAAAAACAACATCGACATCAACATCAACTACAACAACAATAGTAATGATAATAAATGTGATGATGACTAGATGCCGGTTATACCAAAATTTCAATCAATTTTTGATACAGTCATAAAGTGGAACAAAACTAGAGTGTTTTCAATACAGTCATAAAATGAAACAGAACTAGATCTACACTTACCTAAACTTGAAACATATGCCTAGATCTATCTGGTACAAGAGAGAATCTAACAACCTGAACTTGTCAAAATGAGACCATCTTCCGTCTCATCAGGGATAACATAAAAGTACTGTTGCGTAAATGCAGACATTTCATAAAAAAACAAAACTTCTTGATCTTACACCATTTCAAATGGTGCAATTAATTGTCAAAGACAATCACCGTCTACTTGGTCTTCCCGCTTTGGAATTTAGCCCAAGACAGCTGCCATGATTTTTGTACACACGTTATAGTTTCAGTTTCTCATAATGACGTCTCCGCGCTGGAAATGACTTCCACATGCACTAACGTCACAGCTGCCATGTGATGGAGAAGATCCAGAATGATCATGGTACAAGCCTTAAGCCTGCACATCAACCTGTGAGCTGGCCAGTGATGCGAGCGTATGTATGTTTGTTTGTACATATATATATGTAGGTGTGTGTGTGTATGTTTGAGTGTGTATGTGTGTACGTACGTATGTGTGTATATGTACACAGTGTGTGAATGTGTATGTAATGTACGTGTGTGTATGCGTGTGTATGTACGTTCGTGATTGTGTTTGTGTGTATGTATGTATGTACATGTATGCAGACTATGTATATGTGTATTTGTGTATGTGTGTGAGTGCGTGCTCTCGCTCAGGCGCCAGCTTGCGCACGCGCGTGTGTTTGTGTTTGTGTGTGTCCAACACTACCTTCCTTATCCTGGACTTCCCTCTTGAGATCTGGTTCTTCCATGGCCGTGAGGTCGTCTGGTGGGGAAAAAGGAAAATTTGCATTTCAATGTAAGGTGTGTGTGTGAAGAAGAAAATCACATTGGCATGGCCATGTAACAAGACCCAATGGCCTGGCTACATTAATCGTCCAGTGAACTGTTAAGGTAAGGAGACGGTGGGGAAGACGAGGGGAAAGAAAAGATGGACTGACAACATCACTGAATGGACAGAGAAATCATTTGCAGACCCAGGCTTTGGCACACAGCCGACAGACTCACAAGGGTGAGTCGCATTGAGAAACCTGACTACCTACAATGCGTGGGTTCGATTCCCGGAGGGCTATACATTTCTATTTTAAAAAAAATTGGCGACAGCAGAGGGGCATCAAGGAGTCATGACCAGGAGTCCTTAGAGTGTCAGGAGTTAAGGGCCGAAACACTTGCTTGACGGGGGGTTCCTCCTTCTGCTGTCTGGTTCTCTCCAGAGTTTCTTACTATTTTCTGATAACATAATAAGAATAAGAATAATGGTGATGGTGGTAATGGTAGAGTAGTAATGATAATAACAACAATAAGAAGAAGAGTGTAATAACAATAAGGATAATGATGATGATGATGATACTGATAGAAATAATAATGATAATAATAACGGTAATGATGATAAATGTAATACTAATAGCAAGAAGAAGAGAAAGAAGAAGGAGAAAAGAAAAGAAAGAAAAGCAAGAAGAAGAATCATCATCGTCATCGTCACTGTGATCATAATAACAACAGTAATAGCAACAAAATGATAAAAATGATGAGAATAATAAGAAGAATGATAATAATGATGGTGGTGATAATATTTATAAGAGAAATACGTGTTTTGCTCTTTTAAGATTTGTTTTCATTCATACATGACAAAATGCATTGACAAAGGATACTGGCAAAGCAGAATAATTTGTATCAAAGATTTAAAGCTTGTATGTGTGTGTGAAGCCAAAATACCTTCTTCTTCTTTTTCAGCCGTGGGTTCCTGTTCATGTTTTCCTGGCTCGACCTCCTCTTCTGAAAATAAAACATGATATGATGAGAACAATAATAACGATAAAAAAAATTTAAAAAAATGATAAGAAGAAGAAGTACGAGAAGACAAAGAAAAACAAGAACAAGGAGAGTCACCACCATCGCCACTACCACCATCACCAACATCATCAGATTCATAATAATAACAGTAATAATGTTTTTATATTGATCATACAAATATGATGATGATTATGATGACGATGTTGTCGATGATGATGATGATGATGAAAGCAGAAACAACATCAACAACAACTACTACAACAACAACAACAGTAATAATAATAAATGTGATGATGATGATGATGATGATGATGACGACGACGACGACAACAACGACAACGACGATGATGATGATGATGATGATGATTATGATCATCATCATCATCATCGTCGTCATCATCATCATCATCATCACCACACTAATAATAATGATATAGTGAGCCCTAAAGGCAATGGCAGAAGCAGCGGGGAAATGTTCCAGCTGGATCTGGAGGAACAGAAGTGAACTTCATAAGACTTAAAAAATTCCCCCCATATGTTGCTGGTGACCGATAACCATGTGGTTAAGACATCCGTCACAAGGGTGAGTCGCGTTGAGAAACCTGACTACCTAGAATGCGTGGGTTGATTCCCGGAGGACGACACATTTCTATTTTTTTTTAAAAATGGTGACAGCAGAGAGGAGACATGGGGGCATGAGTAACCTGATTGATCTTTGACTTAGTACCAGTAACAATAAGCTCAGTCTTAACATCATTCATACTGATTGATCTTTGACTTAGTACCAGTAACAATAAGCTCAGTTTTATAATCATTCATCTTCAGCTTGTTTTCACTCATTCACTTGGAGACATCCTCTGTACAATCTCTCAGACTGCACTCATGAGCGTCAAAATTTGATGGGGCAGAGGAGCTATGCGGCTGTGAGTCATCCGCAAAGAAGTGGTATGAGTGACCTGACTGATGAATGATAGTGCTGAGAGGTTGTGTATACATAGTGAACAGGACAGGTCCCAAGACAGAACCTTGTGGGACACCACATTTCAGCACAGATGGATTTGATTTGTGGCCAGTGACAACAGACTGGGTACGGCCAGTCAAATAGGAGGTAACCAGTCCAGAACCGTTCCAGGACAGCCAAAAGTGGTACGCAACCGCGTTATGATGATGCTATGGTCTATGGTGCCAAATCCTGCTGACAAGTCAAGCAGTGACAAGATAGACAACTCCCATTGTCTGAAGCCTGAAGGAGGTCATTGACCACACGCAATAGAGCGGTTTCTGTGCTATGGCACTTACGGTAGGCTGATTGGAATGGCTCTAGCAGGTTGTGAGATTCCAGATGCTGCAGAAGCTGTTCTAGTACATTACGTTCCAACACCTTTGATAGGAATGGTAGATTGGAAACTGGACGATAATTCTTCAAGCAGTCTGGGTCGAGGTTTGCCTTCTTCAGAAGGGGCTTGACAAGAGCGAGCTTAAAGCACTGAGGCACAACACCAGATGACAAGGACTTATTCATAATATCTGTGACAATTGGAGTAATTTCATATAGACAATCAAATAGGATAGAGGCAGGGATAGGGTCAAGGTCACAGGACTTCTTTGGCATTTTCTTCAGTATCTCTCTCACACAACCCTCAGACATAAGCTCAACATTTTCTAGCTGTGTACAGAGAACACAACAGCATCAGTGGGGCATGGTGTATCAGGGTCAAAGCTGCTTCTGATCCGTTCAATCTTTCCAAAAAAAAAAAAATCATTGAATTTATCAGGAAGAGACTCTGGGGGGATGTTAGAAGGAAGCACAGTATCTCCAGCTTTTCCCAGCAACTGATCACTGAGGTGGAAGAGTTCTCTGGAACTATCAGCGCCTGCTATCTTACAACATATGTACTTTTTCTTTATTCACGTATTATATTTGTAACTATGTTACGCTGCTCTGCATATATTTCTCTATGAACGGTCAGACCGGACTCACGCCACGCACGCTCAGCGGTACGCCGTAGCACTTTAGCATGAATGACTTCAAGAGTCATCCAAGGGGCGGATATACGGTCTGACACAGTACGCATAACAAGAGGGGCATGTTGGTCAAGCAGCTGACGCAAGCATGTGTTATAAGTACATATGGGATCAAATGGATTGGACTGACAGGCTGACTCAAGTGCTGTATGAACACCAGTCTTGAAAACATGCTCCTCAATAGCCTTAAGATTGAGTGAAGCAATTT
>JAPXFY010001422.1:7500-25000 GCA_030674185.1 Monoplex corrugatus | reverse complement strand
AAGAAGAAGAAGAAGAAGAAGAAGAAGAAGAAGAAGAAGCAGAAACAGAAGAGGAAGGAGAAGAAGAAGAAGAAGAAGAAGACGCCGACGAATAAGAGAAGAAGAAGAAGAAAAAGAAGAAGAAGAAGAAGAAGAACAAGAAGAACAAAAACAAGAAGAACAAGAAGAAGAAGAAGGACAAGAAGAAGAAGAAGAAGAAGAACAAGAAGAACAAAAACAAGAACAAGAGGAACAAGAAGAAGAAGAAGAACAAGAACAACAAGAACAAGACGAACAAGAACAAGAAAAAGAAGAAGAAGAAGAAGAAGAAGAAGATGAAGAAGAAGAAGAAGAAGAAGAAGAAGAAGAAGAAGAAGAAGAAGAAGAAGAAGAAGAAGAAGAAGAAGAAGAAGAAGAAGAAGAAGAAGAAGAAGAACAAGAAGAAGAAGAACAAGAAGAAGAAGAACAAGAAGAACAAGAAGAACAAGAAGAAGAAGAAGAAGAAGAAGAACAAGAAGAAGAAGAAGAAGAACAAGAACAAGAAGAAGAAGAAGAAGAAGAAGAAGAAGAAGAAGAAGAAGAAGAAGCAGAAACAGAAGAGGAAGGAGAAGAAGAAGAAGAAGAAGAAGACGCCGACGAATAAGAGAAGAAGAAGAAGAAAAAGAAGAAGAAGAAGAAGAAGAACAAGAAGAACAAAAACAAGAAGAACAAGAAGAAGAAGAAGGACAAGAAGAAGAAGAAGAAGAAGAACAAGAAGAACAAAAACAAGAACAAGAGGAACAAGAAGAAGAAGAAGAACAAGAACAACAAGAACAAGACGAACAAGAACAAGAAAAAGAAGAAGAAGAAGAAGAGAAGAAAGAAGAAGAAGAAGAAGAAGAAGAAAGAAGAAGAAGAAGAAAGAAGAAGAAGAAGAAGAAGAAGAAGAAGAAGAAGAAAGAAGAAAGAAGAAGAAGAAGAAGAAGAAGAAAAGAAGAAGAAGAAGAAGAAGAACAAGAACAAGAAGAAAGAAGAACAGAAGAAGAACAAGAACAAGAAGAACAAAGAAGAAACAAGAAAAGAAGAACGAAGAAGAAGAAGAACAAAGAAGAAAGAAGAAAAGAACAAGAAAGAAGAAGAAGAAGAAGAAGAAGAACAAGAAGAAGAAGAAAGAAAAGAAGAACAAGAAGAAGAAGAAGAACAAGAAGAAAGAAGAAGAACAAGAAGAAGAAGAACAAGAAGAAGAAGAACAAGAACAGAAGAGAACAAAGAAAAGAACAAGAAGAAGAACAAGAAGAAGAAGAACAAGAAGAAGAAGAACAAGAAGAAAGAACAAGAAGAAGAAGAAGAGAACAAGAACAAGAAGAAGAACAAGAAGAAGAAGAACAAGAAGAAGAAGAACAAGAAGAAGAAGAACAAGAAGAAGAAGAAGAAGAAGAAGAAGAAGAACAGAAGAACAAGAAGAAGAACAAGAGAGAACAAGAAGAACAAAAAAAGAAGAACAAGAAGAAGAAGAAGACAAGAAGAAGAAGAAGAAAAGAAAACAAAGAAGAACAAGAACAAGAACAAGAGGTACAAGAAGAAGAACAAGAAGAAGAACAACAAGAAAAGACGAACAAGAAGAAGAAGAAGAAGAAGAAGAAGAAGAAGAAGAAGAAGAAGAAGAAGAAGAAGAAGAAGAAGAAGAAGAAGAAGAAGAAGAAGAAAAAGAAGAAGAAAAAGAAGAAGAAGAACAAGAAGAAGAAGAAAAAGAAGAAGAAGAAGAACAAGAATAAGAAGAACAAGAAGAAGAACAAGAAGAAGAACAAAAACAAGAAGAAGAACAACAAGAACAAGAACAAGAACAACAAGAATAGGAAAAAAAAAGAAGTGAAAAAGAACCAGAAGAACAAGAAGAGAAAGAAGAACAAGAACGAGAAGCTGAAGAAAAGAACAACGACGTATTGGAAGTAGAAAAGTAACAGAGCGGCACAGCGAGTGTCAAAGTGTCAGATCAGTCTCACCTGTAAAACAGGAAATGTGTCAGGAGACAACTGCAGGCTACAGGCCAGGTTTGGCTTTTATGGAGACTGCAGTTCTCAGATGGCACGTTTCTCTCACATTCTATACGCTGAATAAGAGTGAGAGAGAGAGAAGCAGGAGAGAGAGAGAGAGAGGGAGGGAAGTAGGGAGGTAGGGAGAGAGAGAGAGAGAGAAAGAGAGGGAGGGAGGGAGGAAGGGAGAGAAAGAGAGAGAGGGACAGACAGACAGACAGAGACAGAGAACTCAGAAACTCAGAAAATGTTTATTGTACATCGGCCTTAGGCCACAATACATGCATGGGAAAGGGGAGGGGAGGAGATCAGGTTTTCTTATACATTCATACAAGTTATACTCTCAAACTGCAGTGAACTGACAGAGACAGAGAGAGACAGAGAGAGAAAGAGAAAGAGAGAGAAAGAGAGAGAGAGAGAGGGGGGGTAATTATTCAATCATTATCATCAACATGTGTGTATATGCGTGTATTTGTATGTGCATATACGTGTGAGAGAGAGAGAGAGAGAGAGAGAGAGAGAGAGAGACAGACAGACAGACAGACAGACAGAGACATACACACAGAGGCAGAGAGACAGACAGAGAGACAGATAGAGAGACAGAGACAGAGAAAGAGAAAGAGAGAGAAAGAGAGAAAGAGAGAGAGAGAGAGAGAGAGAGAGAGAGAGAGAGAGAGAGAGAGAGAGAGAGAGAGAGAGAAGGAGAGATATATTATAAGGTGTACTTATTTCGTCATTATCTTCATCGTGTGTGTGCATGCGTGATTTCATGTACGTGCATGTGTGTGTGTGTGTGTGTGTGTGTGTGTGTGTGTGTGTGTGTGTGTGTGTGTGTGTGTGTGTGTGTGGTGTGTGTGTGTGTGTGTAAGCAAGCGCGGGTGCATGTGTGCGAAAACATATATACGAATTACATGTACGTGCATGTGTGTGTGTGTGTGTGTGTGTGTGTGTGTGTGTTGTGTGTGTGTGTGTGTGTGTGTTGTAAGCAAGCGCGCGTGCATGTGTGCGTAAACATATATCCGTGTGTGGGCGTGTGTGTGTGTGTTGTGTGGGGGGGGGGGTATATGTGTATACGTCGGGGAATGAAGCATATACACACAGAAAACTAACCGACGTGGACACAAGTAACAAGCAATCAATTGTGTTTCCATTTAATTTAAGCAGTGAGCTCTGTTCTTGTCTCCACCGTCATCCGCCCCCTGCTTCCAGCAACAAGGTGCTATTGTGTCCATGTGCTGGTGGTGTGGCTCCTATCGCTACACTCCTGTACAACAGAAAATTGTTTGATGAAAACGATCCCGGTTTTTTTTTCTTCTTCAATGTGATCTTACAAAATGAATTTAAAAGATCAAATTTAGGCGGAAGCAGACATGCTCGCAACCGCTCTTACAATGTAGATTGTGTTCTGAGAATTGGTTTGTATTGTTTGTGTGTGTGTGTGTGTGTGTGTGTGTGTTCGTTCGTTATTTCTTTTAACCCTTTGACTCCCGCACCCTATCCGTTAATTGCAAAAAAACTTAACCCTTTGACTCCCTCACCCTATCCACCAGCTTCCTGCAGGAAGCTGGTGGATAGGGTGAGAGAGTCAAAGGGTTAAGTTTTTGCTTTGTTAGCATGCTTGACAATGCAGGATGCTGGCGGACAGGGTGCGGAAGTCAAAGGGTTAACGTCTTTTCGCATATGTGCTTTTAGACGAAAAAAAAAAAAGAAACAATAAATTTAACAAAAATGAATGGACAAATAAATAGATAAATAAATAAATGTTTAAAGAAAGAAGGAAAGAAGTAATACAGAGAGGTGACTATGGGATGGATGAATCCATGAAGTCACATTGGCATTGTACCATATAAGATATCATCATACGATTTAACGAGCAACAGAAAAGCATTCAGAACGTTAGAACAGCCAGGCTGCATTAGTTTTTACAGGGTGGTATGTGTGTATGTAAGCGTTTACGTGTGTGTGTGTATAGATATATGCGTGCGTGCGTGTGTGTGTGTGTGTGTGCGTGCGCACGCGCGCGCGTGTGTGTGTAAGTGTGTGTGTGTGTGATGGTCATTAGTTTAATGTCTATTCACTTAAGTGATTTTAGACAAAAACAAAAAAAAAAAAAAAAAAAAACCAACAACAACAAAAAACAAAAAAACCCACATAATAATTGATAACAATGATAATAATGATAAATAAATGATAAATAAAAGATGAAACAAAATAGATAAATAAATGAACAAAAAACCAAAAACCCCAAAAAAACAAAAAACAAAAAACAAAACCGAAGCGATGTTGGGAAGGGGAGTAGAAATAGGAAGGGTAAATGCAGGTGTTTACGTGTAGTCAATCTTGGTTTAAAAATGAATAAATAAATAAATAAATAAATAAAATAAAATAAAATAAAATAAAAAATAATAAAAATGAAAATAAAAAAATTAAAAAAAAAAATGTTCAAGTTTAAATTCATATTACTTTTAGCCCACTCGAGCATAAACCCCCCCCCCCCCCCCCCAACATATTCGGGCTGAAACCATGTGAAAAACAAGTAAGAAGCAAGGACAATGCAAATGTCGGAGGAAAGCAAAAAAGATGACAAATGAAGTAGCACACTACAACAAATATTACAATAAACTAGCTAACTGTAACTATGAACAGGAAGATGAACGAATTATAAATATTGAACTATTGGACTTTTAGATAGGCTGACGAAAAATTCATATGTCAATAATGATGATTCAAATATGTCGGAAATTGTGTGAGTAGAAAGTATCGGAATGTATCGCTTTATACTAATGCAAGAAAGTAAATGACTGGTCGTTATTTTCTGTCCACAAAGACAGGCAATATTTCTGGTGTACTTTGTTTTGAATGCATCGAGTTTCCACCTATACATAAGGGACTGTATAGATCTGTTTGTAGTAGACTGTTTACTGATTTTGCTGATTTTAAAATCCATGCTATTAGTATTGTACTTTTTCTGATTATCTTGAAACAGTTTCCAAACATAGGCGTTTACTAAATTACAAGATTCATTTAAAGAGGGAGAAAGCTTTATGTTGTTTGATTCTGGTGAACCCTTAGCTCCTCGTTTGGCAGCCCTGTCAACCACATCGTTATGATGAAACGAACAATGAGATGGTATCCAACAAAAATTTCTATTACCATTTCAGATCTAGTGTCTAATTTCATCAATTCAAGAGCCTGAAGCACTGATTTAGAATCAACGCAGAAAAGGATTTGTGATATATTTCGAGGATAATTTACTAAGTAATTTAAAGCCATCAGTATTGCAAAGAGTTCAGCTGTAAATATTGATTTGTTGGGTCCTATATGGAAAGATTTCTCTATTTTAAGAGCTGGTATTAGAAACGCAGAACCTGCTATTTTCTCAATTAATGAGCCATCTGTGTAGATTTTTAAATGATTGGGATAAAAGTGTTCAATATGACATTTAACTCGACTCGCTAATAAGTTGATATTATATTCTTTCTTTAAATCAGTGTGGTGTATATCAAAGTTTGCTCTTAAGAGTTCCCAACTGGGTACTGGAGAAAAAGAAGGTCTTATAGATATAGGATCCGCTTCTAAATCAATTCCAGAGCCATTCATGATGTCGTATGTATACGTTGCAAGTGTGGCGTGTGAAGATTTAGCTCGTTTTGGAAAATCAATGTCTGATCTTAAATTTATATCAGGTCTCAAAACATTTTCAGTGGTGGTATTTCTTAGCAGAAATTTGGTAGAGACGAGTTTCCTTTGTTCATCAAGCGGCAACGTATCAATTTCACCGTAAGTACGGAGGTTGGAAGCATGCATTGGAAGACCAAGCGCAAGTTTAAAACTTTTGCATTCTATACTTTGTAGTTTTTGTAGTAAGTGTCTAGGTGCACTAAAGAATATTTCTTGGGCATATGTTAGTTTAGATCTAATGAGAGATTTACATAGATGTACAAGTGTTGATGGATTATGTCCCCATGGTTGTTTGCACACTATTTTCAAAAAATTTAGACTTTTGGGCTTTTGTGAGTAAGTAGTCGACATGCAGATTCCATGATAATTTTGCTGTAAAGAAAACACCTAAGAATTTAATGGTTTGGTTATACTGAAGAACGGTATCTCCTAGTTTAAAGGTGGGCATTATGTCCGGGTTAGACCCACTATTAAATAAAATTATCTTTGTCTTCTCCGTAGATAGATGGAGCCCATTTTCTGCCATGTATTTCGCTATTTTGTCAAGTTCTAATTGATAAAGTTTGCGTGTATAGTTGATACTACGAGAAGGAGTTTTCCTCTTCATGTTTACCGGCATCCACATGCAAGATCATCAGCATACTGGACTAATGTGACATCTTTAGATATTCTACTTGGTAAATCATTCATTAGTATCATAAAAAGGAGAGGTGCTATAACTGATCCCTGTGGGATACCCATTTGAAGGGTTCGTTTTTTTTGAATACACGTTTCCAATCCTGGTTTGAATTACTCGGTTTTCCAACAGACACTTCACATAATTATAAACACGACCTGTTAGTCCTATGGTTTTTAATTTAAATAATAATCGGGAGTGCCACACTTTGTCGTATGCTTTGGTTATATCAAAAAATGTGGCCAATACACATTTACGTCTTGCAAATTGTCGCTTTATGTCAGTGGTTAATTTAGTTAAGAGTTCCACTGTTGACCTGCCTTTTCGAAAACCAGCCTGATTGACAGGTATAATGTTATTCTTTTCACAATAGTGCAACAACCGGTGTACAATGATTTTCTCCATCAGTTTACAGATGTGGGACGTTAGTGCAATTGGCCTATAATTTTTCAGATCAGTGTTACATTTACCCGCTTTTGGGATAGGAACCACTATTGTCTGTTTCCAAGTGTCCGGCATTTTGCTACTATTCCAACATTTTTCAAAGATAGTATATAGCAAAATTACAAAATTTTCGGGTAAATGTTTCAGCATCTGATTAGAAATGGCATCTAATCCTACTGACGCTTTTTTGTTTGGAATAGACTTAATGGCATCTTTTATTTCTTGAAGTGTAATTGATGCGTTCATGTAGTGTGTATTATCTGGGGCAGGGTCGTTATAAACCTCTGTCTTTTCTTCTCGTTCCCTATGATTTTGACTGGAAACAGGAAGGCCGTCATTATGGCAGACTTCAGCAAATAAATCTGCAAAAGCTTCTGCCTTTTCCAACGAGCTTGGGAAAGGATTATTGGCTAGCTTTATCGGAAATGACGGCAAACTGATCCCAATTTTCATAATTTTTAGTTTCTCCGAAATTCTATGCATGTCTTTGTGATTATTTATTTCAGATTTACAAAATGTTGTCCAATACAGCTCTTTGACTTGTTCTATGATTCTGTTACATTTTATGTTGGCACTTTTCATCGCTCTATGATTTTCAGGTATCCGATTGTTTATGTATGTTTTAAAGCTTTTTATCTTTTCGTTAACTGCTTTTTCACAATCCTTATTCCACCAAACATTTCCGCGATGTTTTCCTGTATTTGATGCCTTTACTTTTGGGATGGAAATGTTGGCAGCATTTAAAAGGGAGTCACAGAAAAATGTGTACAAGTTGTCTATGTTGGTGGTATCAGATAGATCTATTTTTGTATTATGAAGGATTGCTTTAAATTTAGTCCAGTCTGCTTCTTTATAATTAAATCGTGGTAAACTTTCATGTGATATCATGCTATCTTGTAAGTTATTTTCTGTTTCAGGTCTATGGTTTAGGCTGAGAATTATGGGGATATGATCTGATCCTAAAGAGTCTACAGCTGTTTTCCATGTGGCGTTTATCGCTAGTGATGGCGACACTAAAGTTAGATCTATCGCTGTGGGTCGATGGGATGCAATGTCAGGGATACGGGTAACACGTCCATCATTAAGCAGACATAAATTTGAGTCCACAAGGTTATCGATGAACCTGTTGCTGGTAATATGAGTACAGTCCCTTTCCCAAAACGGAGCATGCGCGTTGAAGTCACCACCAATGATCCATTTATCGTGGTGATCTTCAAAATGTCTCAGCCATTCTGTGTTCTCAGTATCTGGGCCTCTTGGTAAATAGACAGAGGCCATATTTAGGACTAATGATGAGGAAAATTTTATAGTAGCAGCACATGACGAAATAGAAGCAGTAGATCTTGGCACTGGAGATTTTGTTTCACAAAAGTTCAGTCCTTCACGAACATATATTGCCGTAAAAATTCGGCTACCATCATTTATAGAGCTGTAGATGGGTGGGTAATAAAACCCTGATAATTTGGGCAAATCCTTTTTGTCGGTTATTCAGCGACTGTAAAAGTAAGACCTGGAAATTTGTAGAAGAGAGATAGTTACTGAGGTAATGAATATTTTTAACAATGGAACGAGTGTTCCACTGAAGTATATTTACTTTAAGGTTTGTACACTTATTTATCATGATCGATCAAACTGGCACAGAGCAGTGCAGGTAGTATGGATGGAGTTATTAGATAATGGCAAGTTTGTTAATACAAGTAAATGTTCAGAAAATGTCGAAAATCGTTAAAAAGACACGTGAATAATTAACATCCAAAAAAAACCAAAAAAAACAAAAAAAACATCAGGAGTTGAAAAGAACAGTAACAATAAAACTTTTAAGTAGAAGTGCGAATTCCTAGCAGTTGATCAACAGTGTCTTAAATCATATAGTTCCTTAGTATATACGACAACAGTAGGCCTAAAAATAAAAACAACTATGTGAGAAAGGAAATGGCAAACGTTACTCAAATCAGGAACAGCTTTGTATACATAGTATCTGCTGTCACCTTATACATCTGGTGCTGTCACAAGAAACGATCGACACGAAGTGGTTACCACACATGATTTTTTAGTACATTAAAATAATTTTGATGTTGAAAGTCCTGTTGATCCCACCACGGCCGATACGAGTGAAAAGTCATAGACGGCGCTGTAGGGTAATAACGATCAAAACTGGTGGTGGGTGGATGTTCTGTGTAGTGAAGAGGACGGTGTCGGTGTCGGTGTGGTTTTGGCCTTTTCCAAAAGAGATTTCTAACGTGGTTACCGATGTTTTTGGCTAAGATGGAAGAGCCACGAGAGCTAGGATGTATAGTATCTCTGAAAAGATCTTTGCGTTCGGTATTGAGATTGTCGTTTCCGATGAACGATACATTGCTGTGTCCATGTAGCGCTGAGGTGACAAGGGCGTTAAAAAGTTCCCTTTTTATCCGAAGGGCCTTGTCTTTCATGGGCGTAACCTTGCTGATGATTATTTTACATTTTGGGAGCATGGTTTTAGCATCTTCCACAATCTTTACGAAATTGTCACTTGCTGTTTTTGGATCAGTCGTTTTCAGATCGTTGACGCCAGTGTGAAGTAGAATGCAGTCCACTGGATTGGAAGTCAAGTGTTCCTCAGTTAGACATTTCTGCATGTCACTAATTTTGTGTGATGTCCTCGCTTTTGCCATGAAGCCATACGACGATCCCAGTCTTTTATTATCTAATGTGTGTGTGTGTGTGTGTGTGTGTGTGTGTGTGGTGTGTGTGTGGTGTGTGTGTGTGTGTGTGTGTGTGTGTGTGTGTGTGTGTGTGTGTGTGTGTGTGTGTGTGTGTGTGTGTGCCAACATAGGAGAGAAGAGGAGCAGACGGAAGAATTAAGACCAACCAACAGCCAGCTCAGTCCAGACCTACCCATCCTACACACACCTTGTTATAGCTACCAACACGCATGCAGTAGACGTGTACTTCCCCCTTCTTGACTCTTCGTCTGCAAACAGCAACCAGAAAAACACGGAAAAAAACACAGAATCAGAACATGTATTCAATACAACCGGACAAGACAGGCGCAATTCTATGTGCCAGCTGGCCTTTGTCAAACGTAAACGTAAGATCACAAACATCATCATCATCATCATCATCATCATCATCATCATCATCATCATCATCATCATCATCATCAGGTGCCCTGCCACATGGCGTTGGCGACCATGGACTTCCAACCATCTCTATCTCTCGTTGCCCCTAGTATCTCCCCCAACCTCCTCATCCCCAGCTACTTTGCAAGTCCGTCCAGCATTCTCTCCCTGGGTCTATCTGGTGCTCTCTTTCCCTCCAGCTTTCCCATTGTGACCAGGTGCTCCAAATCCCCCTTTCCTCATAAAATGGCCTATAAATGTTGCCTGTCTTTTCCTAATCTTCCTTATGAGTGATCTACTTGTGTCTGCCTCCATCAAGACTGTCTCGTTTGCTTTCTTTGCTGTCCATGGAACTCTCAACATTCTTCTGAAAAACCACATCTCGGCTGTCTCAATCTTGCTCTGGCTTTACTTGCTGAGTGTCCACGTCTCGCAGAATAAACACGGAACGTCAGAACACTGTTGCAGAAAGGTAAATTAGAAAACATCAGAATAAACACCAAATACAAAAAAAAAAAGAAAGAAAAAAAAGGGAGAAAAAGACTTATACTCCCCTGCTGCTTCGCCCAGTAGGAGGAGAAAAGAACTAAACCGCAGTCGCACTTCTTTTGGACGTCGTTCGCAAAGGCACTCTATAATGATGACTGTCTGCGACGATGCGTACGCTGAGTGTTTTCGTGTCTCTATAAATCTTTTGATGACACCATGGCTCACAGAACCTTGAACACATGTATTTGACGTTTTGCGTGTGTACATGTACAGCAAAATAGTTTGTTTGAGGGTGGATGTGATGCGTCTAGTGTGTCAGCTAGTGACTAGTGACTGCGTGCTTGTCACCTCTCACTTTCACAGCCTACACCGCTGGCTAGCAGCTATGCGAAAAGAAGAACAGAAGGCGTAAGTCTCTTCCTGTCAGTACATAGCCTCTCCATCCGCAAGCCCTACGTTGTGCCTCCTCGTGGCGACAGGCGGTAACTGAGCACCTCACGGACTCAGGCTAAATCTCGTAGGACTCGGAGGAGGTCTGGCCCCCAGACGTGCGGCATGCAGGCTCACCGGCGTGTGGATATGCCCTGGTGCCCACGAACCAGATCCCCAAGCTATGCATATGGGTAAATAGCTCCACTGCTTTGTGGACATCTCGGGAGAGAGTAAGGCTAAGGGAGTTAACCCTGAAGAAAAAAAACCGATGGAAGGCAAGGGGAAACCACCATCGTAGTTTTCCCCAGGAAAACCATGGACAAAAGAAAGACAGAGGCAGACACAAGTAGATCACTCATAAGGAAGATTACGAAAAGACAGGCAACATTTATTGGCCATTAAATGAGGAAGGGGGATTTGGAGCACCTGGTCACAACGGGAAAGCCGGAGGGAAAGCTGGAGGGAAAGAGAGCACCAGGTAGACCCAGGGAGAGAATGGTGGACGGACTTGCAGAGTGGCTGGGGATGAGGAGGGTGGGGGAGATCCTGGGGGCAACGAGAGATAGAGATGGATGGAAGTCCATGGTCGCCAACGCCATGCGGCAGGGCACCTGATGATGATGATGATAATGATGATGACAGCAAAACACAACGGGAGCCAGGCACTAGCAGATCTGCACAACTATTCACCTGGGGGATCAGAAAAATCTAAATTTTCATCAACCAGGCGGTACTCTGGCAGGTTCCAACCCAGATCTTCCAAATGAAAGACCATTGTCTTTACCACTGGACCAACTGTTGTCTCGGCTGTTGAGGACAAGCCGTTAGATAAAGATATACATGGAAGAAGTTTTGGTAAGGTTGCATTTAACTCTTTTTAAAAGTCTGTCTTCCGATCCGGCCTTCGAAAGGTGGATGAATAGAGCTATCGCGCACACACACACACACACACATGCACAGACAAACGCACGCACGCACATACACGCACGCATACATGCACATACATACACAAACACACACACAAAAACACACACACATAAGGGCCTACTGCCCCCCCCCCCCCCCACACACACACACACACAAACATATACACACACAAACACACACATACATCACACACACACATGCGCGCGCCCGCACACACAACACACACACACACACACACACACACACACACACACACACACACACACACGCACACACACATGATACTTGACGTCACATAAATACATCTGCCCACCATTATTCAAAATACTTGGATCTAAAATATTGCATTTTGATACATCATCGTATTTTACATGAATGAAACTTTATATAAAGGGAGGGGTTAGATAATAAAAGACATCTTTTGAAGCCGTGTTGTGTTTTCTGCCTCGAATTACTTCAGAAAACACTACCAAGATGATGCGTCCATATACAGTTTCGTTTTGCGTTTCTCAAGATGGCGTCTCTACGCTCAGAATGAATTCCATGCAGATGCCATGTGATGGAGAAGATCCAGAATGATAATGGCATAAGCCCTGTACCTGCACAGAGGGCGTACGAGCTGCTAAGGTCTTGTACGTACTTAAAAACGTGTGTAAATAAATCCGATATGGTCTGCTTATACAGCGGGGTGCAAAAGTAGGTATACAGTAAGTATCGCATCATTATTATAATGCTTAATTCCGCTCCCGATTAGAGGAGCGTGTGAATCCGACGGCAAGCAGTTTGAGTATCTGAGGGTGGCATGCTTTCATGGTTTTGTACACATGTTCACGCAATCAACACACGCAAAAAGCATTCGTCGTCACGCAATCGCACTGACTCCTTTCAACCAATGTCACTAAATAGATCACGATATTAAATTCTTTTAACATTTATTACTATTTACTTTCACACATCACACATACAACATTTATAACCACGCACCTTCACATTAACGTCTTTTTGTTTTGTTTTGTTTTGTTTTCTCCTCCTTCTTCTTCTTCTGCTCCTCCTCTTCTTCTTCTCCCCTTTTTCTTCTCTTCTTTTTCTATTCCTTTTTCCTCTCTTCCAGTTCCTCTTTCAACACCACTCTTATATTACAAGTAAAACCGTCAACCACAAAGTGTAGGGAACATTTCTCCTCAGAAACAGAAACCAAACATCCAATGGGAAAAAAAACCGCAGGTACAACAGGATATCTACTATTAACACAATCTTGTCTCACAACTGTGGTTCACAGAATATTCAATATTAATACAATCTTGTCTGACGACTCTGGTTCACAGAATATCCAACATTAATACAATCTTGTCTGACGACTCTGGTGCACACAATATCCAATATTAATACAATCTGGTTTCACAAATTTCGTTCAATACCACCAAATACGTTTAACTTGGCACTCATGGAACTTCCCGATTTTCAACATATTTATATTTATATTTTTTCCCCCGAGCATCAGACAACCCGGTCTGCTAAAAAAAACAACAACGTTGTACCTCTCTCTCCCCGTGACATCACGGGAACATTGACGTCATCTCAATGACGTATTTACTTTCGCGTGTTTACATTCCGTATTTGATCCATACATTACTCCATGCACCCGACACACACACACACACACACACACACACACACACAAACCATGTGCACACATCACTGTGCACATGACAGAGGGATTAAGGCTATGCTTGTTATTACATGTATATGTAATATTCATTTGTTTGTATAATAAATGCAATGAGTATTGTTCGTGTTTTCTTTTTTCATAACTGTATACCTACTTTTGCACCCCCCCTGTATATTCCTGTCCGGCGTTTAAGTCTGTAGAGAAAAATAAGTTCACTGACTTTTTACCATTTTATTCCCCAATGTTGCTTTGCTGGACCTTATTGGGCAATCTTATTTCTAGACATGAATTGGATTGGATCGGATTAGTTTGGGATGGATTGGACCGGGTTGGATTGGATTCATTGGTTTTTGTTGTTGTTGTCACAACAGCATTTTTCAACGTGAAATATGGGTTGCTCTGCTGAAAAAAAACCATGTTGGCCCAGTACTGTCCGACACATTGTAACCGTTTATTTCGGTGCGCACTGAAGCCAGTTCTCAACCCAGCAGTTGCGCTGAAGAAGTCGGCTGGATCGCCGATGAAAGCTACGCAGTAAGTAGCCTTTTTTGTAATTGAGAGCCAGGTTCAACCAGGTAGCCATTACGTTTATTTCTTGTATGTGTGCGTGTTTGTGTTTGTTTACCTATAAAAGTGGATCTTCATCTGGATCTTCATATGAACAACGTAGGAAACATGACTGGTTTAAACATGAGGGAAAAGGGAAGTATACTTGATGTGTTATAAGGTCAGAGGACTGTTCTGTGTGCGGAAGCAGTCACGCGATGGTGACGTCACTGTTTGATCATCCAGATGGTTCCAGTCTACTACTGTTTAAAAAAGAACAAATTAAAAATTTTTTCAATACAGCTGTTGGGAATCTCTCTGTATCTCTCTCTCTCTCTCTCTCTCTTGGTTTATAGATGAGTAATTGTATTAGGTGACTAACTTAACTGGTAGAGAAACGATTCAGTATTTTAACTGATCGGATTTAGATGGCTAATTAAATGATAGAATGGTAATTGATTGATTGATCGATTACCGTTGCCACGGTACACTGAATTTACTAAGTATTTGTTTGATTAGATGGATAAAGTGAAGTATGTTTCACAAGCAAGGTGATTTACCAATTATTTGTTGATTGTGTGATGATTGTATTATTTGACCGGCTGTTGGCTATACAGAGAGACTAATTGCTTGACCAGTAGATGGAGGAATGGAACGTTATATGTATATGTATATGTATATAAATATCTTTATGACTTGTTTGATGCCTTAATGCACTGATGAAGCTTAATTATAATCAAGTACTGTTTAGTGTATTACTTCATTGAATGTTAGATTTAGTCAGCAAAAGAAAGATCTGTTGACTGTTACACCAACGAAGTATTCAACTGAGGAAAGCGCGGAAAGTGTCAATGTTCGACGATGCAGTCATACGCATTACAATATTGGTGTAATCCACAAAAACCCTATCCCCCCCCCCCCCCCCCCACCGACTATTGTATTGTGGCCTAAGGCCGATGTACATTAAAAAATTCTGAGTTCTGAGTTCTCTCTCTCTCTTTCTTGCTCTCTCTTTCTTTCTCTCTCTCTCTTTCCCCCCTCTCTCTCGCTCTCTGTCTCTCTCTCACTGTCTGCCTCTCTGTGTGTGTCTCTGTCTGTCTGTCTGTCTCTGTCTGTCTGTCTGTCTCTGTCTCTCTCTGCTTTGCTTTGCCTAACTTTGAAAAACAAAGCCAGGTGGTATTTAGAATGGGAACACTGGATTTCCTCTCTCTTTCTCTGTCTGTCTGTCTGTCTTTCTCTCTCTGTGTATATCTCTGTCTCTGTCTCTGTCTCTCTGTCTCTGTCTCTCTCTTTCTGTCTGTCTCTCTTTTCCTCTCTCTCTCTTTCTTTCTCTCTCTCTCTCTTTCTTTCTCTCTCTCTCTCTCTCTTTCTTTCTCTCTGTCTGTCTGTCTGTCTCTCTCCGTCTGTCTGTCTGTCTCTCTTTCTCTCTCTCTGTCTCTCCCTGTCTCTGTTTCTCACTGTCTCTCTCTGTCTCCCTCTGTCTATCTATCTGTCTGTCTCTGTCTCTCTCTGTCTCTCTTTGTCTGTCTCTCTCTCTCTTTTTCTCTCTGTCTCTCTTTCTGTCTCTCCCTGTCTCACTGTTTCTCTCTGTCTCTCTCTGTCTCTCTCTGTCTGTCTGTCTATCTGTCTGTCTGTCTCTCTCTCTGTGTGCTTTGCTTTGCCTACCTTAAAAAACACATCAGGTGATATTTACAACTAGGACTACTGCAGCCCACACGTAAATGTTTTTCCCTCAGTCAGGGTTGAACACGTACAGTGAGAGAGCTCCACCTCCACCTCCACGTCAACAGCTGGCAGTACGTTGTGTTAGTCTGTTCAGGCAGCTGAATACTAATATCAATTTCTTTCCAATACGGACAAGCCGTACTACCTCTGTGAAGCTGTCCACATGTTGTTTTCCTCTTGATACTGCAACAAGGCCATTTTCTTAAAAAAAAAAAAGCAAAAAAAAAAAAAAGCAAAAAAAAAAAAAAAAAAAAAAAAAAAGCATTTGCTGCTTGTTTGCTTGTCGAAACATCGAACATTTTTGTTGAACACATCACCAAGACTTTGTGACGAAAAGTCTGGATTTTTTTTTTTTATGACTCAATGTTGTTATGAGTGTAAGTGGGATGAAAAATCTGGATTTCTTTAATGACTGAAAGTTATTATGGGTGTAAGTGTGATGGAAAAAAATGGATTTTTTATGACTCAGAGATATGAGTGTAAGTGTGATGAAAATAACTGGATTTTTTTTATGACTCAAATATATTTTGGGTGTAAGTGTGATGAAAATAACTGGATTTTTTTATGACTCAAAGATATTATGGGTGTAAGTGTGATGAAAAATCGGGATTTTTTTTATGATCAAAGATATTTTGGGTGTAAGTGTGATGAAAACCCTGGATTTTTTATGACTCAAAGATATTAATGGGTGTAAGTGTGATGAAAATAACTGGATTTTTAATGACTCAGTGTTGCTATGGGTGTGTATCAATATTCTATAGTGACAATCTCATGGCATCTTTGGGTCATACTTTAAAAACTATGCAATAAATCAATACTTAGATTCATTTGGACGCATTAAATTTCTTTGTAACTTTATCAATAGTACACTTTGGTTTTTTCCAGTTCCAGATATTTCTTTTGTACAAGAGTTCTTAGAGACAAGTTGAATTCAAAGGAAGTATAGAATATGTAATGATGGTAATAATGTTAATGATAATAATGATGATGATGATAATGATGATGATGATGACGACGACGACAACAACAACAACAATATCAATAATAATAATGATGATGATGATAACAATAACAACAACAACAATAATAATGATAACAATAAATATTGTTATAATAATGAAAAAAAAACACCAATAACAACAACAATAATAATAACAACTCCATTTATATGTCCATGTCGGAGTATGCTCGTTGTATTTTCATCATCATCATCATCAGGTGCCCTGCCGCATGGCGTTGGCGACCATGGACTTTCAACCATCTCTATCTCTCGTTGCCCCAGTGTCTCCTCCACCCTCCTCATCCCCAGCCACTCTGCAAGTCCCTCCAGCATTCTCTCCCTGGGTCTACCTGGTGCTCTCTTTCCCTCCAGCTTCCCCGTTGTGACCAGGTGCTCCAAATCCCCCTTCCTCATAAAATGGCCTATAAATGTTGCTACTTGTGTCTACCTCCATCAAGACTGTCTCGTTTGTTTTCTTTGCTGTCCATGGAACTCTCAACATTCTTCTGAGAAACCACATCTCGGCTGCCTCAATCTTACTCTGGCCTTGCTTGCTGACTGTCCACGCCTCGCATCCGTACAACAGTATTTTACGAAAAGAAAAAGTGGGGAGTGGGGGGTGTTATGTCGATACAGCACTAAGACAGATGGACACACATGAACACATCAGTGCAGCAGAAACAAATTATTATCTTTTATTTATCAGTATGAGATTTGCGTATGCAGACACACTCATGAAATTACACACACATATAGGCACGCACACACACATATATACGCTCATACGTTGATACGCTGCGCACATGACACACACACACA
>JAPXFY010001422.1:0-5000 GCA_030674185.1 Monoplex corrugatus | reverse complement strand
ACATAACAACACACATAACAACACACACAAAAACATAACAACACACACACACACACACACAAACACACACACACACATAAACACACACACACATAAAACACACACACACATACCACCACACACAACAAACACGCACACACGCACACGCACACGCACCACACACAAAACAAATACACAAACACACACACACACAAACACGCACACACACAACACAACACATAACACAACGCACACACAACAAACACACACAAACACACACACATACACCACACACGCACACACACACAAACACACACACACACAAACACACACACACACACGCACAACACACACACACACACACACACACACACACACACACACACACACACACACACACACACACACACACACACACACGCACAACACACACATACACGCACAACACACCACATACACACACATGCACAACACACATACACACACACACACACCACACGCACACATACACACATACACACACACCACATACACACACACACTCACACACACACACGCACAACACATACACACACATACACACACGCATTTGTTCAAGAGGGGTTCATAACACTCGGGCAATTCCATATGCGCTCCACCCAAACCTGCCAGCAATCATCTAGCACACTCTCAGAGCCTGCAGAAAACACTCTGCACTGGCACGGTCTTTAGAATTTGATTTGCAACTGGTGTATAGATCATTATCATCACATCATCATCAATCATCATCATCATCATCATCATCATCATCATCATCATCAGGTGCCCTCCCCGCATGGCGTTGGTGACCATGGACTTCCAACCATCTCTATCTCTCGTTGCCCCCCGCATCTCCCCCACCCTCCTCATCCCCAGCCACTCTGCAAGTCCGTCCAGCATTCTCTCTCTGGGTTCTACCTGGTGCTCTCTTTCCCTCCAGCTTTCCCGTTGTGACCAGGTGCTCCAAATCCCCCTTCCTCATAAAATGGCCTAGAAATGTTGCTTGTCTTTTCCTAATCTTCCTTATGAGTGATCTACTTGTGTCCTGCCTCCATCAAGACTGTCTCGTTTGTTTTCTTTGCTGTCCATGGAACTCATCAACATTCTTCTGAGAAACCACATCTCGGCTGCCTCAATCTTGCTCTGGCTTTGCTTGCTGACTGTCCACGCCTCACATCCGTACAACAGTATTGGTTCTATATAACATTCAAGGACTCTCTTTCTGATGGGGGGTATAGAGGGACCCATGAAACACTGAGTTGACACCACAAGAATTATGGAGACATTAAGACGGGCAGCGAACAGGCCAGCTTTTAATGTTGCAGACTGGATTGAACTCGAGATATCAGATCTGGAGTCCATGGCTCTTTCAACAGAACCACCCAGCCCATGAGAAGGACTGAGGATTGGAACCCACATGCCCTGTGCTCTGAACATGGAGCACTAACAACTGAGCTGATGCCCAGAATATTTTAGTTAGTCCACCCCAAAGACAAAACAGACAAACTGGACACATCAGGGGTGATATACAAGATAGACTGCCAAGACTGTGACCATAGTTTATACTGGCGAAACTGAGCGCAACTTCCACAAAAGATTTAAAGAAACACAAACGTGAGTCCTCTCCAGTGGGAGAACATCTGACCCACACCCAACACCACTGTGAAAAGGACAGTATGCAAGTTCTCGACAAAGAAGCAAGATGGTTCCAGAGGGGAGTAAAGGAGGCAGTTTACATTGCTGCAAGGAACCCCACCCTCAACCGTGACCGGGGCCGACACAACCTGCCATCGGTGTACTCCTCACTTATTCAGTCGCACTGTCGTGAGTTCGCTCACGGCGGTGCGCACTGAAGCCAGTTCTCAACCCAGCAGTTGCGCTGAAGAAAGTCGGCCGGACAACCGATGAAAGCTACGCAGTAAGTAGCTTTTTCCACTGAGAGACAGGTTCAGCCAGGCAGCCATTATCAGAATATTTTCTTTTTTACTGTTATATTCAGACGACAAAGGAGTAACACATGTTTCAATTTGACTGGAGTTAATTTCCAGTTGAGCACGTACTGAAATGGACAAGTGAAATTCGGAATCATGGTGCAACAAGGGTTTTACACTGTATAAGCGTCATGACACGTGGTGATTTTAATTGGGGGGAAAATTAACATTCGTTCAGGTGATGAACGACAGTTTCTGAACATTGAATTAGACCTGACGCAATGGATATGGGAACCACGACAAACTAGTTATACGTGGCGTGATGGTGTGATGATAACAAGGATTTTGTTGCAGTACTTGTACAGTCCATGACGCAATGGGGTCAGACCTTTTTGGTGTGTGCTGTGTAGTATACTGCAGGAATGTTGGACAACATCACGAGCGTGATAAGACTTCTGTACAGAGTAGATGCAGCGAGCAAGAAGGTAGGTCTAAATCTAAATGGCAAGACAAGAGTAATGCCCCTAAGAGGAATAGAAGGTCAAGCATATCGAGATATAATCGAGATATTCAAATCCACAAGACTGCATTAGAAAATGAGAGTGATTTTAAACATTAAAGCTCATTTTAGCAAAACACTAAAGACATCAAAATAAAGAGTAGGAATTGCAAAACAGAAAATTGTCCAATACAGCATTCAAGAAGATGACAAGCTTTTCTTACCAACAAATGCCTATCAATTAACACCAAGAAGAGAGTTCTTGAAAGTTATATAGAACCAATAATGTTATACAGTTGTGAGGCGTGGACAGTCTACACGCAAGGCCAGAACACGATTGAGGCAGCCGAGATGTAGTTTCTAAGAAGAATGTTGAGAGTTCCATGGACAGCAAAGAAAACAAACGAGACAGTCTTGATGGAGGCAGACACAAGAAGATCATTCATAAGGAAGATTAGGAAAGGACAGGCAACATTTCTAGGCCATTTCATGAGGAAAGGGGAATTAGAGCTCCTGGTCACAACAGGAAAGCTGGAGGGAAAGAGAACACCAGGTAGACCCAGGGAGAAAAATATTGGACGGACTTTCAGAGTGGCTGAGGACAGAGAGGGTGGAAGATGTGTTTGTGGCAACAAGGGATAGATACAAATGGGGGGCCCATGATCGCCAACGCCATGCGACAGGGCACATGATGATGATGATGAATGCGAAACTTAAGTGGTAGTGGACGTGTGTGTCGTACAGGTATGACTGCAGTAAATGAGGATGGCATAGAGGATCTACCTGTGCTGGCAGATACACATGTCTTTTACATGTAACCAAGATTGTTCCAGTGATAGACTGATAAAATACTGTTCCAATGATACACTGATACAATACTTACATAAGATGAAAAAGAAAGACTAAGTAGGACCTCAGGACCTGGCCAGCTCATGAGTTTATGTGCAGAGTTAAGGCTTGTGCCATGATAATTCTGTATCTTCTCCATCACATGACACCTGTGACGTTAGAGCATATGGAATTCATTTCGAACACGGAGACGTCATCTTGAGAAACTGAAACTGAAACTGAAACTGAAATCCGTGGTCAAAACTTTGGTCTAAATCAGTGTCAAAAACAAGAGAGGGGTGGGTGGGAGAGGGATAATCGTCAGTTTCCTCTATTAGTTTAGTCATAGACTGGAGGCCCCGCATGTGAAGGTTTATTTATTTGTTTATTTATTTGTTTATTCATTTATTTATCATTTTAACCCACATCTAACCCAAACAGTCAAACTGGAAGGCGGAAACTCGAGCATCGTGGCAACCAGACCTCATTTAGAAGGGGAACAACTGCTTAGAAACCAATAACCACCAACTCTTACATGCTTCTCTCCCTTGCACTATCCGGGCCTGTTTGTAGGTCGGCGCTCGGGGTTTGTTCAAATGGGATTGAGAGCACTATGTCTTGGATAATCCCATTTTCATATTGACTATACCCAGATCTACTAGGAATAACTGGCCGACTTCCTTGAGCCAGCGCAAAACTAATTTTTTCATCCTTATCATCACCACCATCACTGGTAGCAGTAGCATATTTGTTATAGACATTTGTTTTACAAGAGACTGGGAAAGCGCGAGAAATTGTTCTTCGGCAATTAAAGTTGGATCCATTTCCTTACAATAGTAAGAAGTTGTGAGAAAGTGGGCTGTTACACGTGTTGGGAATTAAAATGATTGTGGTTATTTGCTTGTTCTGTGTGTGTGTGTGTGTTGTGTGTTGTGTGTGTGTGTGTGTGTGTGTTTGTGTGTGTTTGTGTGTGAGTGTGTGTGTGTGTATGTGTGTGTGTGTTTTGTGTGTTTTGTGTGTTTGTGTGTGTGTGTGTGTGTGTGTTTGTGTGTGTGTGTGTGTGTGTTTGTGTGTGTGTGTGTGTGTGTGTGTGTGTGTGTGGGCGCGCGCGTGTGGTGTGTGTTTGCGCGCGTGTGTATGAGTGTATTTGTGTGCGTGCGTATGTGTGTGTGTGTGTGTGTGTGTGTGTGTGTGTGTGTGTGTGTGTGTGTGTGTTCACTCATTTGTGTGCCTGTGTGCGACGGCGCTTTTATGTGCTTGTTTCGCTCTGTGTTGTGTGCTTGAGTGTGTGAGTGCGTGCGTGCGTATGTGTGTGTTTGTTCGTGTGTGTGTTTGTTCGTGTGTGTGTGTATGTGTGTGTGTGTGTCTATGTGTGTGTTGTGTGTGTGTGTGTGTGTGTGTGTGTGTGTGTGTGTGTGTGTGTGTGTGTGTGGTGTGTGTGTGTCTATGTGTGTGTTGTGTGTGTGTGTGTGTGTTTTATGGCAGCATTAATTGTTTATTCATCACACACACACACTCACATACATACACATAGACATACACACGCATACACACACACATACACACACATACACACGCACATACACACACAAAGACATACACAAATACACACACACACACACACAAACATACACACACACAAACACACAACACACGAACAAACACACACAAACACAAAACACACACACAAATACACACACACAAACATACAAACTCACACACACACAGAGAACACACACGCATAC
>JAPXFY010001421.1:20000-32500 GCA_030674185.1 Monoplex corrugatus | reverse complement strand
GGAGACATGGACACCGTAGTCATAATGCTGGCCCTGACTTTGGTGACACACTGATTGGCCACTTCCTGTTTCCAAAAAAATTATAACATTTCTGGGTCGAGTAACCACGCTTGGCTTTTAGTGTCAGTTCGTCATAACCGTCAGTGCCATTTGGCCATTTAGCATTTTTCAAGGACTGCTAGTGTGTTTCTGTAGACTTTGAACAATTCTGCTTTCAGATCATTTGCGCAGTTTCCCCAGACTAGACGAATGGGGGATGGGGGTGGGGAGAGACGTGCATGCGTGTATTTGTGCAGTCGTGCATTCCTGCGTGCGTGTATGTGATTATTTGTGTGTCTTAAAGTTTTCACAATGAAAATAAATGTTGTGTAATCTTTCAGAGAATAATACTTTTGATGTGTGTTTATGTGACGAAATGGAACATCAGTGATGTAGCATTCTTCTTTATGGCGAAATGGGAAATGACGTCTCTGGAAATGGTGAAATGACGTCTCTGGAAATAGGAAATGACGTCTCTGGAAATGGTGAAATGGGAACTGACGTCTCTAGAAATGGGAAATGACGTCTCTGGAAATAGGAAATGATGTCTCTGGAAATGGTGAAATGGGAACTGACGTCTCTAGAAATGGGAAATGACGTCTCTGGAAATGGCGAAATGGGAACTGACGTCTCTGGAAATGGTGAAATGACGTCTCTGGAAATGACGAAATGGGAAATAACCACTCTAGCAATGGAAAATGACGTCTCTGGAAATGACGGAATAAGAAATGACGTCTCTGGAAATGGCGGAATGAGAAATGACGTCTCTAGAAATGGCGGAATGAGAAATGGCGTCTCTGGAAATGGCGGATGAGAAATGACGTCACTGGAAATGGCGGAATGAGAAATGACGTCTCTGGAAATGGCGAAATCGGAAATGACGTCTCTGGAATTGGCGAAATCGGAAGTGACGTCTCCGTGAATGCCGAAACAGGATGTTTCCCTGAGTACATCAGAAGTTTCTGGGGCGAAGAAGCTTGGAATTCGTTTTATTTTGTTGCAAAGGTTTCCTTTGTTTTATTTTGTTGCTAAGTTTTCCTTTGTTTTATTTTGTTGCTAAGTTTTCCTTTGTTTTATTTTGTTGCTAAGTTTTCCTTTGTTTTATTTTGTTGCTAAGTTTTCCTTTGTTTTATTTTGTTGCTAAGTTTTCCTTTGTTTTATTTTGTTGCTAAGTTTTCCTTTGTTTTATTTTGTTGACACATCCTTCTCTCATTTCAGGTGGTGTCAAGCAAAAACGCGACAGAAGCAACACCTACAGCCGGTGATGACGAGGGCCATCGCTTACCTCAGACAAAAGAAAATGGCAATGTCGGGAAAACACAGTCCAACTTCGTGGCACAGTTGATGCATGCCTTGGAAAAGCATCAGAAATCTCAACAAGGTGTCAGGGAGACTGATGTTGAGGAATACTTGTACCTATGAGGAATAAAATTTGATAAATAGGTTACGATCGTGGCAGACAGAGCCTTTTCAATAACACATTTTTTTGGTTTTTCTTCGTTTGCAAAATTTTCTCGTTTCGGTCTGCAGAGAATTCGCAACAACTTCAATCACAAAACTCAACGCATAATGAAATCACGGAATAGAATAGACGTAACTTTAAACAATGGTTCTGTCAAATGAATAAAATTAAGAGCAACCAATAAAAGTCGTTTGAAAAAGATACGTAGCTTCAGAATGACTTTTTTTTTTTTTTGCTCCAGTCTTAGAAAAATTGCGACAGAAATACTCAGTGAAATCTTGATACAAATATATACGACTCTGTAAAGTGGGTCGGGAACTTTTACAGCATAAAACAATTAAAACAAATAGGTATTATCAGATCCATATACATATACATACGAAACATCAAAATTAGACGCTAGCTGTATTAACCTTTTCACACCCGCACCCTATCCACAACCAGCAAAAACTTAACCCTTTCACTTCTTCATCCTGTCCACCCTAGTGGATAGGGTGAGGGAGTGAAAGGGTTAATTTTTTGTTTTGCTGTCATGGCTGACAATGCAGGATGCTGGCGGATAGGGTGAGGGGGTCAAAGGGTTATACACTTGCAGCAAGTTCCTTCATTCAGTTTACATGCAAAATGTGAAATGGATACAGTAGTTTAGAAAAGGGAGATGTTTTAAAGCAAGCAGAAACAATAGAATACTTTAAAATTCCTTATTTGAAACATAGTCTACTGGAACAGTCATCATCTCAAAGACAAACAAATGCATGTCATCTAACAGTTATGAAATCCAAATGTATATTATCATGAAGTTTTGTTGTTTATTCGTTATCTCTGTGATGATATCAACAATAAACTGTTAGTATTAATTTTCGATGGTGATAATAATAGTTATTAATGTTAACTGTTGTAGAACTGTTGATGATGATGAAGATGATATTAAACTGGGTTGGTTTCTGAAACTACGTGTCCGGTGGTTTGTGTGTATGTGTGTGTGTGTGTGTGTGTGTGTATGTGTGTGTGTGTGTGTGTGTGTGTGTGTGTGTGTGTGTGTGTGTGTGTGTGTGTGTGTGTGTGTGTGTGTGTGTGTGTTAATCTCAAAGTTTTAAGAAAAGGTGTTGGTTGTCTGCCAACAATCTCCTCAATCCTTTCCAGTCAGCCTACCGCCAGTGCCATAGCACTGAAACTGCCTTGCTACACATTCTCAACAATCTCCTCCTTGCAACTGATACTGGCAAAGTCTCTCTCCTCACACTCCTTGATCTGTCTGCAGCCTTTGATACCATTGATCATGGTATTCTCCTTTCTAGACTTCATCATACTTTTGGCATCTCTGACATTGCTCTCTCCTGGTTCACTTCATATCTATCAAACAGAAAACAAACTGTTCTCATCAATGGCACTTACTCTCAACCTGCATACCTGACCTGTGGTGTTCCACAAGGATCTGTCCTTGGCCCTGTTCTTTTTACTCTTTACACCTCCCCCCTGTCCACCATCATCAATTCCCACTCTATAAAACACCACTTCTATGCTGATGACACCCAACTTCAAGACAGTGACTCACCTGACAATATACAGCGCCTCCTGACTCGCACCACTGAGTGTTACTCGGACATCAAAAATTGGATGACATACAACAAACTTCAGCTAAATGATGACAAGACAGAAGCTATCCTCATTGGCACCCGTCAGAAACTTTCTCAGCTGCCTCCTCTTTCTCTCCCATTATGTAACACATCAGTCCCAATTTCTGATTCAGCTAAAAACCTTGGTGTCTGCATTGACTCTACCCTCTCCATGAACAACTTTGTTTCTCAAACTGCCAGATCTTGCTACTATCACCTCCATCGTATAAGCCTGATCAGGAAGTATCTCTCTGTGGAAACAACTGCAAAACTCGTTCTCTCCTTCATAATGTCTCGCATTGACTATTGCAATTCACTCCTGTCCGGGCTTCCTGCCTCCACCACTCACATCCTACACCGCATTCAAAACAATGCTGCACGCCTTGTACTCAAAAAGAAAAAAGCTGACCACATATCTCCTCTCCTGGCACAACTTCACTGGCTCCCTGTATCAAAGCGCATACAGTACAAACTAGACACCATGTGCTACAAAAGCCTCAATAACGCAGCCCCCGATTACCTGTCAAGCCTACTTGAGATCTATGTTCCCTCACGTACCCTCCGCTCTGCCTCCGATCCTCTGACTTTTCGCTTTCCACGCACTAAGCTCAATACCTATGGTCCACGAGCCTTCTCTGTTTCTGGTCCGCTCTCCTGTAACAAACTTCCTCTCTCAGTCCGTCAGCAACCTACTTTTGTCTCCAAGTCCGCTCTCAAAACTCACCTTTTCTCCTCTGCATAAAATCCTGACCTCACTCAATCCCCTCTGCAGCCTGTCTCCACTCGGAGGGGAATCACATTGCAATATATAATGACCAGATGGAATTTCCGTGTGCGTGTGGAAGGAGATTCACCACCAAACGCGGCATGAAGATCCACAGGACAAAAATGGGCTGTTTGAAGACACATACGAACCAGCAGCAGCGCACTGCGATAGCAGGTGAGACGTTGGATGACCAAGGCCAGGATTTAAACCATAGTGCCAAGGACATCCACGCTGACGGTTCTGATGCGGATTTTGCACAAGCTCTTAACGCCAAACGTGGAAAACTCAATTTGCCGCCTGCCGGTGCAAAAGAACAATGGGAGAAATTAGATGAGGAACTTGTCCTTAAGCTGAATGCGCTAATAGGGAACAGTACGCTGGAACACAAACTTGACACATACGGAGACATCATATACTCTATCTGCAGGGACACTTATGGAGTGAAGCAGCCAAAGACAAAAACGCCTCCCCAGAAATCCAGAAGACAGCAACAGATGGAGTGCATCCGGAGGGAGAAAAGGAAGCTTAAAAAGCGAATGAAAACTGCCTCAGAATTCGAGAAGCAAGGGCTCCTGGAACTCTGGAAAGATCTGAAGGCCAAACACAATGCTCTCAGCAAAGTGGAATCAGCAAGGCGAAGAAAGAGCAAAAAGAAGAAGACTCAAGATCGTTTCTTCAAAGATCCCTTTGACTTTGCAAGAAAGCTGTTTGAACAACCCAAATCAGGGATTCTCACAGTGGGCAAGGAAACCCTAGAGCAGCATCTCAGGGAAACATATTCCGATTCTCAGCGCGAGGCACCACTTGAAATCCAGAATCTGGTTTGGCCTGCAGCGCCAGAAGGAAAATTCAATAACAAACCACCAACACTGGATGAAGTGAAGAACGTAGTAAAGAAAGCCTGAGCCAAGTCAGCACCTGGACCAAACGGAATACCATACCTGCTCTACAAGAAATGCCCAAAAGTGCTCGAGTGGCTCCACAAGATGATTCGATCAGCATGGAGAAACCAGAAGATCAGCGACCAATGGATGAGAGCTGAAGGAGTGTACATTCCGAAGGAGCAGAACTCCAGCAGCATCAATCAGTTCAGGCCAATATCACTTCTGAACGTCGAGGGGAAAATCTTCTTCTCTGTTATGGCAGCAAGATTGACAAAATACCTGACTGAAAACAAGTATCTGGATATGTCAGTCCAAAAGGGAGGCATACCAGGAATGCCTGGATGCTTGGAACATGCCACGTTGATTTGGGATGCCATCCAAAAAGCAAGAACAGAGAAGAGAGACATTGACGTAGTTTGGCTTGATCTGGCGAATGCATATGGATCAGTTCCACACGATATGATCCAGCTGGCTCTTGAAATGTATCACATCCCAGAAAACATCCGAACAATGCTGAGGAAGTATTTCCAAGGGTTCTCAATGCGGTTCTCTACCAAAGAATACACCACGGACTGGATAGACCTAGAGGTGGGCATTGCAATGGGCTGTGCAATCTCTCCCATACTGTTCGTGTTGGCAATGGAAGTCATCTTGAAAGCTGCAATGAAGAATTCAGGTCCAGTGAATCTGGGAGATGGATACCAGATGCCTCCTCTGAAAGCTTTCATGGATGACACAACAGTCTTGTCCACGGATGAGGAAGAGACACACCAAATCTTAAAGCAGCTGGATGAGCTGGTGGCCTCTTCAAGAATGAGGTTCAAACCTAAGAAATCCCGAAGTCTCTCACTGCGAAAAGGAAAAGTGGCAGATTCAGTCAAATTCATGGTAGCCAACCAAGCCATCCCCACTGTCACAGAAGAGCCAGTAAAAAGTCTCGGAAGATGGTATGATGACTCCCTGAAAGACACACAAAGGGGATGTGAAACCAAGCAAACAGCAGAAGAAGGCCTGAAGAAAATAGATAACTGCGGACTGCCAGGCAAATACAAAGTCTGGTGTCTACAGTTCATGCTGATACCAAAGCTGCTGTGGCCACTGCTAATCTATGACATTTGCACCAGCACAGTCGAAGCAATGGAAGCCAAAATCAACAAATACACAAGAAAATGGCTCGGTGCCCCACCTGGTCTCACTGATGTTGCATTCTACTGTCGTCAAGCAATGTTGAAGCTACCTCTCAAATCCATAGTAGAGGAATACAAAGTTGGAAAAGCAAGACTGTTGAGCATGCTGGAGGAATCGGAAGACAATATCGTGAGATCAGTTCATCCAAAGCTGAGAACTGGCAGAAAGTGGAAAGTCCAAGAGGCTGTAAACAATGCCAAGAGAAACCTCAGCATCAAAGAAATAATTGGACACACGCAAACCAACAGACAGGGACTGGGAGCAACAAAAATGCAGTGGTGGTCCAAAGCCAAAGGGAAGGAAAAAAGAGACATGATCATACAGGAGTTGAAGGAAGAAGAAGATGTCAAAAGAGTGCAGAAGGCAGTCCAGCAAGGTCAACAGGGGCAATGGACAACATGGGACAGTGCACTCCAAAGAAGTCTCAGCTGGAACGATATGTGGCACATGGCTCCTCTAAGGATAAGCTTCCTCCTCAGATCTGTATATGATCTGCTCCCCTCGAATGCAAACTTAGTGAAATGGGGGAAATCAGACGACCCAGCATGTCCGCTCTGTCAGAAGAAACAAACAGTGGAACATGTCCTAAGCTCTTGCAAAGTAGCGCTAGCCCAAGGAAGGTATACATGGAGGCACAACCAAGTTCTGAAAGTGATCACAGACGTGGTTAGCGAAAAAACCATGACCCCAAACGCACCAATTGCTATGACAACGTTCTACAAAGCAGGAGGGAAACAGGTCTGGCCCGAAAGTGCTATGACAACCAGCACATTGCCAAAGGGTCTTCTGGATGGAGCAGTCGACTGGGAGTGTACAGCAGACCTCCCAGAGTGGAGAAATTACCCAGATGTCATCAGCAAGACAGGCATGAGACCAGACATCGCTCTCCACTCTGACTCCTCGAAACAAGTGATTCTGATAGAACTCACTGTGCCATACGAAAGCAGAATGGAAGAAGCACATATCTACAAGACCGAAAAATACGCCGGTCTTGCCAGCATCCTGAAGAAAGCAGGTCTGCGGGTCAAAATCTTCGCCATAGAGGTCGGGGCAAGAGGGTTTGTGGGCACCTCCGCTTATGATCTCATGAAACAACTCGCCATTTCTGGGAAGAAGAGGACTAGAGCCCTTAAAGCGATGGCAGAGGCAGCAGAAAGGAGCTCAAGCTGGATCTGGGCAAGGAGGAACCAAAAGTGAACTTCATAAGGATTAAATTCCCTACAGATGATGTGTGCCCCGTTAGCACATTGGTAAAACCGCGTACCGCAGTTCTGAAGCGCAGAATCGCCCAGGTTCGCTCCCCGGCGTGGGGAAAAAAAAAATAGACAACAGCAGAAGGGCATCCAGGAGTCATGACCTGGATGTGGCCCGGCCCCCGAGAGTGTAAGGAATTCAGGGCCGAAACACTTGTCTAAAGGGGGTTACTTCTCTGAAGACCTTCTGTTGTCTAGCTCTCCCTAGAGTTTCTTTCTACCTTGTATATAATATGCTCTCTATAATTTTCCATTGTTTTTATTCTTTCGCCCCATTTATAGCCGTGTGTGTGTGTGTGTGTGTGTGTGTGTGTGTGTGTGTGTGTGTGTGTGTGTGCGTGGTGCGTGTGTGTGCGTGCGTGCGTGCGTGTGTGTGTGTGCGTGCGTGCGTGTGTGTGTGTTTCAGCGCTTAGATTTGATTTTATCAAGATTTTGCGCTATATAAATATTGTAATTATTAAATTATTATACCAATATAGGTTAACTATTTATAGAACTCGTATATTACGTAGGTTCTCAAAGACCATACCAGCGTTTCTGTTTTATGCGCTAGCTCATGGCTTATGCCAAGAACGTTTGGGATCCTTTTCCATCGTCTGGCATTTTACGTGCAGGGTTTGCCTTTTACCTCTTCTTCACCCCGAGACTGTGCCTAGCAGGATTTTTTTTCAATGGTCTTTGTGATATGTCTGTACCACCTCAATTGATTTCATTTTACTGTAGTCTGCTGTGTCGATACGGGTGTGTGTGCATGAATGTATGTGTATATGTCTGTGTGCGGGCATGTGGATATATGCACGCATTTACTGTTATTTGTTATTTTCATCTCTTACCTGTTTATTTATCTACACACTCCTTTATTTTGTATTTATTTATTCATCTACTTATTTACTTACTTCTTATTCACTTACTCACTCACTCACTTACTTATTTGCTTGCTTACTTGCCTGCTTATTTGCTTGCTTGCTTACTTACTTGCTTACCTTTTTACTTACTTACTTATTTACTGACTTATCTATGATTAAGAAAATATTGGCTTCACTTAGTTGACAGATGGCTGAGCATTTGGGCATTGACAGGGAGGGGGGGGGGGGTCTGTCATGTAAGACGAGTTTATACAGAATAGCTAGTTGTGTTGTGATTCAGACCTTTAATGATTTATTTACTTACTTTTTATACGTTCCTTTTTTTTAAGGTAAGATACACAGATACACATGTCATTTACATGTAACCAAGATTATTCCAGTGGTAGGCTGATAAAATACCAGTATAAAAATATAGACTGGGTAAAACATAGTCTAGGTAAGGCCTCAAGACCTGGCCAGCTCATGGGTTTATGTGCAGGCTTAAGGCTTGTGCTACGGTCACCGTACACGTGGCACCAGTGACGTTAGTTCGTATGGAATTCTTTCCGAGCGCGGAGACGTCATCTTGAGAAACTGAAACTGAAACTGTAGTCAGACGATCTTCAGATGAATTTTCTGGGTACAGTCTCGCTGGTAATACGGTTGGTGTGAATGTTATGCGTAGAATCTGTAGGTCTGGTGTCTGCCTTTTAATCTGACAACGCGAATTGGACTTAACTCTTACCCCCCCCCCCCCCCCCCCCCCCCCCCCCCCGTGGCGATGCTGGGGGCTCTTTCAGTATGAATAGTATCCCCACCTTCTGGAAATTCTTATAAGAAATTTCCTCTTGTCTGTCACTCTCTCTGTTTCTGGCTTGCTCCTTTGCTTTCTGCCTTTTCTTCCTATCATTTTCTGCCTTAATGGTCCATTCACCTGTACGTGTTCGATAAAATCCCACATACGTTTTCTTAGAATTGATAATTGGATACATATTTTAAGTGCATTTTTGGCTCTAGGGAAATGAGATATGCGGAGGCAATTTTAGGTACTTTAGGCCCGTTTTGAAATATGTTTTAGTGTTCTTAGTTACGCTTGAATTTGTATTCAGGTATGTTTTTAAATCCCCCGTGTGATAAATTGGACGGAGTGGTCAACGCCCGGGGCATTTCGTTAGTTTATGTGCACAAATGCATTGATATGTGTATTTAATTTTCTCTTCCTTTTTTTTTTTTTTCCATGCTGAAGTACTTTGTGTGTATTGAAACTGTTATAGCCCTGATATGACTCTACGTAATCGGCTGGGCTTTAAGCAACAATAATAAGAAGAAGAAGAAGAAGACCTAATTCTAGGGAAAAACATTTTGCACAAAGCCTCAAGTCCACCCAGCTGTGAAAGATCGCCTGATTCTGTTCAGGTCTAGGGGAGATCAAGCAGAGTGGGAGAGGAATGGATTACCGCCCTCACATATAATGCTGAACCCTATGACCTCGGGTTTACCTTTACTATATAAACCTAATGTTTGACTTTTCAACGGCTCCCTTTATTTCTCAAACCACGCAACGAGATTACGCCGCTGAATAACTTCTCTGTGTAGTATAAGTTAATTCGTGAGGGTTTTTCGTCATATCTGGGTGATTATTATTAGCTTCGGCTTCCATCAGTTTATGCTATCTATGCCAGTTCTTGGATTCGTGTTATCAAAGGCTTGTAGATTAGCGGGGAATAAATATATAAGTTTGAATGACTGTTATGTCTGTTCGTTTCAAACAGGGTGTTTGTCTGTGTGTCTCCGTCTGTAGACAAGGATGCCTGTTTGTTACATCACCACCACCACCCTCGCCCCTCACAAATACACACAAACGCGCTCTCTCTGTCTCTTTCTCTCTCTATCTATTCTCTCTCTCTCTCTTCTCTGTCTCTGTATCTCTTACTCTTTATTATCTCTATATCTACCGCTCTATCTATCTCTGACTCTCTCTCTCTCTCTATCTATCTGTCTATCTATGTATCTTTATCTCTGTCTCTCTCTTTCTATCTCTCTCTCTCTCTCTCTCTCTCTCTCTCTATTTATATATATATATGTATATATATATATATATATATATACATGTACATATATATATATGTATATATATATATATATGTATATATATCTAAAATATGTATCTGTATCTCTGTCTGCCCTCTGTCTCTCTCTGTGTCTCTCTTTCTCTCTCTCTTTCTCTCTTCTCTCTCTCTCTCTCTCTCTCTCTCTCTCTCTCTCTCTTCTCTCTCTCTCTCTCTCTCTCTCTGGCTGGGTAGACAGGGATGTCGGTCTGTTTCACTGTCTTTTATGTGTCTCCGTCTGCCTGTCTGTCTGTTTGTCTGTCTCTCTGTATGTTTGTTTTCGTCTGCCTGTCTGCCTGCCTGCCTCCCTCCCTGCCTGTCTGCCTGTATGCTTGTTAATCTCTCAGTCTGTCTATCGGTCAGTGTTTCAGGACTTGTCAGAATATTGTGTCAATAAGCCAGCAGTTTTCATTTGTCTTTAGGAGTTCGTTTATTAACTGCCATTTGCAAGACTCCTTGTTTTCATTTAGTGCTTTCAAATGTAAGCTCATTCTGTAAAATCCATCTTTCTTCTCTCAAAATACTTCCTTATTGGTCGGTTGGGCTACAAGCAACTTAATACGATTTGATTTGATCTACTTCTTCAGAAAGATTGGTGAAACCATTTGTTGTTCTTGAAATGAGAACACTTTGTGACTTTTTTGTTCAGTAATTCTCTCTCTATCAGAAATAGCCAGCAGAATCGACCAAACCAAAACAGCATTCAAGAAGATGAAAAGCATTCTTACCAACAAATGCCTATCAATTAACATCAGAAACAGAGTTCTTGAATGTTATATAGAACCGATAATGTTATACGCTTGTGATGCGTGGACAGTCAACACGCAAAGCCAAAACAAGATTGAGGCAGCCGAAATGTGGTTTCGAAGAAGATTGTTGAGAATTCCGTGGACATCAAAGAAAACAAACAAGACAGTCTTGATGGAGGCAGACACAAGAAGATCTCTGATAAGGAAGATTAGGTAAAGAAAAGCAACATTTACAGGCCATTTTATGAGGAAAGGGGAATTGAATTGGAGCACCAGGTCTCAACAGGAAAGCTGGAGGGAAAGAGAACACCAGGTAGACCCAGGAGAAAATATTGGACAGACTTGCAGGGTGGCTGAGGATAGAGAGGGTGGAAGATAAATCCATATGGAAGGCCATGATCGCCAACGCCATGCGGTAGGGCATATAATGATGATGAATTCTGTTTCAGTCTCAGTTTCATGTTCTCAGGATGACGTGTCCGCGTTTGGAATAAATTCCATATGCACTAAAGCCCCTGATGCCATTTGATAAAGAAGGTCCAAAATGGTCATGGCTCGAGCCTGGAGCCAACACATAAATCCATGAGTTGGTCAGGTCCTGAGGTCCTAACTAGCGTAGGTATGGGTTTTATGTCTTCTACTAGTGTTTGTATCAGTCTATCATGGGAACAGTCTTGGCAATATTGTAATGACATGAATGTCTGTGTTCCTCATCTTTCAAAAGTAAGGTACTGACTCACTTTCATTGCTTCATTTTGTATTCTGTCTTGTTTCGTGAGACCGAGTCCACAGTCGATTACACTCAGTATTATAGCTTGATATGGCTGAAAGCGATGACATTGTCCAACGCCTTCAACCGTCATTGCTTTCAGGATTGAAAGACCCTTTTTTTATTTGAATGGTCCTGTTTGCTCAGTAATTCTGTGATTTCGTCATGTATTGCTGGTTTTGTTGTTGTTGTTTTTGTTTTGTTTTGTTTTTTTCCCGTTCTGGTGAATGCACTTTTGCTGTGGTTCCCTAACGTATTGATCAAATTTCATTTGTACCCCTTTAACTGGGTCAGACGTTCATTTCTCCCATTTCGATAATTTTCTCTTGATCTAAGAGCCTGCTTGGAATCTTTCTTTCTTTGCTCTCAGATAAGCAATCCAAAACATGTGTGATCACCCGCTTTCAACAAACATGAACCAGAAAAACATCAAAATAGAATCAGAACACATATTTCATATAAAAAAGACAAGACAGGAGCAAACGTTTGGCCAACTGGCCTTTGTCCAGCATAAACATAAAACAACAAATAAGAAACACAAAAACTAGTGGAAAAAGAAGAAGATTTAGTCCCAGGAAGAAGCAGCAGGGAAGGTTTAGGGTTTTTTTCTCTCCTAGTTTTTGTATTTGGTGTTTGTTTGTTTGTGATCTTACATTTACGCTTGACAAAGACCTGTTGGACGAAAATTTGCACCTGTCTTGTCTGGTTGTATTAAATACGCGTTCTTATTCGTCTTTCGTGTTTTACTGGTTCCTGTTTGCTTGAACGCAGGCAATTGCACTTGTTCTGGATTGTGGAAAAATAGCTAAACTTCCCTGTTG
>JAPXFY010001421.1:12500-15000 GCA_030674185.1 Monoplex corrugatus | reverse complement strand
TATCAAATACGCAGGTTAAAAATCGTGTAAGCCATCATCATGTTAATGTTCGGTGGCTTATAGTTACATAAAAATGCCAAGGATGCAAAATCCCCGAAAATGACAGGGTAAATAAAAAAAATAATAAAACAGACTCATAAATACACAAACTCACTCGTGTATCTAAGTGCACAAGCCCAAGAACGAAAAAGAAAGAAAGAAAGAAGCAAAGAAAGAAAGAAAGAAAGAAGGAAAATATAGGAAGAAAGAAAGAAGGAAGGAAAGAAAGAAGCAAAGAAAGAAAGAAAGAAAGAAAGAAGCAAAGAAAGAAGGAAGGAAAGAAAGAAGCAAAGAAAGAAAGAAAGAAAGAAAGAAGCAAAGAAAGAAAAAAAGAAAGAAGGAAAATATAGGAAGAAAGAAAGAAGGAAGGAAAGAAAGAAGCAAAGAAAGAAAGAAAGAAGCAAAGAAAGAAAGAAAGAAGGAAAAAATAGGAAGAAAGAAGGAAAGAAAGAAAATGAAAGAAAGAAGCAAAGAAAGAAAGAAAGAAAGAAAGGAAAAAATAGGAAGAAAGAAAGAAAGAAGGAAGGAAAAAATAAGAAGAAAGAAAGAAAGAAGCAAAGAAAGAAAGAAAGAAGGAAGGAAAGAAAGAAGGAAAGAAAGAAAGAAGCAAAGAAAGAAAGAAGGAAAATATAGGAAGAAAGAGAGAAAGAAAGAAAAGAAACAAAGAAACAAAGAAAGAAAACAAAAGAAAAAAATGAAAAAGAAAATAACAAGAGAAACGTTTTAACACATGTATGCAAGGGTTTGAATGTATGGTGTCCGTGTGAATGGCGTTACAATGATGTCGAAAAATTGTTCAGGTTGCTGTTTACTGGATGGCAGCTTGGACTTAAAAAAAAGGGGGGGCAGGTTGGCTGATTTGGTGGGTGAGTGGATGTGTGTGGGTTGGTTGACTGACTGACTGACTGACTGGATGGTTGTTGACTTTGATGTTGCTGTGGTGGTGATTGTTAGTCAGTAAGTCAGTCAGTAGGTCAGTAGGTTAGTCTGTCTGTCTGTCTGTCTGTCTGTCTGTCTGTCTGTCTGTCTGTCGGTCGGTCGTCGGTCGGTCGGATGGTAGTTGAGTGAGTGAGTGAGAGAGTGAGTGAGTGAGTGAGTCAGTCAGTCAGTCAGTCAGTCGGTCAGTCAGTCAGTCAGTCGGTCGGTCAGTCAGTCGGTCGGTAGTTGGTTGGTTGGTTGGTTGGTTGGTTGGTTGGTTGTTGGTTGGTTGCTTGCTTGCTTGCTTGCTTGCTTGCTTGCTTGTCGGTTGGATGGTTGGTTAGTTGGCTGCTTGGTTGGTCTATCAGTCGGTCAGTCAATCAGTCAGTCAATCAAGTCGGTTGGTCAGTTAGTCAGTCGGTCAGTCAATGAGTCAGTTTTTGCTTTTTTGTGTGTGTTTTTGTTTTGTTTTGTTTGTTTTCTTTTCTTTTCTTTTCTTTTCTTTTTTTTTTTTTTTTTTTTTTGTCTTGTTTTTCCCCTGTTTTAAACGATGTTTCTTCGGGTAGCGTGTATGTACATGGTTTGGCCCGCAATATGCAGGCGTCGTGTTGCTACGTAGTCTGCACAATCCCTCTCCAGTAATTGTACATTCTGGATATTCTCGACAGTCTTTCCATAAGCCAACGAAAGTGTCATGTTTCACGGGATCTTTAACGTGCGTGTTTGATGCTCTGCGTGCGTATATACAGGTCTGCACATATCTTGACATTGAAGATCGGAAAATTTGCACCATTCGTCCACCAGGCCGAACCGGGCGGGATTTGAACCCAGATCTTTTGGTTGAAGTCGATTCAGTGTTTTAACCACTTGACTGCCGCATCCGTTTGGATATTCGGTTTGTTCATCTATGGGGTAGAATGTTGCTTGGTCATTCGTCTGTTTGATGGTTAGTTGCTTATTTGCATGTGGTTGGTTGGTTGGTTGGTTGGTTGGTTGGTTGGTTGGTTGGTTGGTTGTTGGTTGGTTGGTTGGTTGGTTGGTTGGTTGGTTGGTTGGTTGGTTGGTGTGTCGGAGGATTGACTGATGAGTTGATGGGTTGGTTGGTGGGTCGATGGATTGGTTGGTGTGTTGATTGGTTGGTTGGTCATCATCATCATCATCTTCAGGTGCCCTGCCGCATGGTGTTGGCGATCATGGACTTCAACGCCATGAGGCAGGGCACCTGATGATGGTTGATTGGTATGTTGGTGAATTGATTGGTGTGTTGATTGGTTGGTTGGTATGTTGGTGAATTGATTAGTGTGTTGATGCGTTGGTTGGTATGTTGGTGAATTGATTGGTGTGTTGATGGGTTGGTTGGTATGTTGGTGAATTGATTGGTGTGTTGATGGGTTGGTTGGTATGTTGGTGAATTGATTGGTGTGTTGATGGGTTGGTTGGTATGTTGATGAATTGATTGGTGTGTTGATGGGTTGGTTGGCATGTTGGTGAATTGATTGGTGTGTTAATGGGTTGGTTGGTATGTTGATGAATTGATTGGTGT
>JAPXFY010001421.1:0-7500 GCA_030674185.1 Monoplex corrugatus | reverse complement strand
TTTTTACGATAAAGTATCAGAGTAACTCTCAGACTGACATTTCTGTTGTGCTGCTTGGATGTTTCTTGGTAAAAAATGAGATAGCGCTCCTTGAAGAAAAAAAGAAGAGAGTTCTTCAGTGTTATATGGAACCGATACTGTTGTGCAGCCCTGAACAAATCCTGGAGAGAACATCCGACTAACAAAGAGTAATATGGCAAGATCCCACCAATCAGTAAATCAATACGTCAACAAAGACTGCGCTTCGCGGGACACTGCTGGCGTAGCAAAGAAGAACTGGTGGGGGATGTTCTACTATGGAGACCCAGCCATGGCAAACAAAGACCAGAACGTCCAAAGAAGACCTTCATCGACCAACTGATGGATGATACGGGCTGTCAGTATGATGAACTACCTACTGCAATGTCTGACAGAGAGGGATGGAAGAAACGTGTCATGGATAGTCGAGAAAGCTCGACATGATGATGATGATGATACTGTTGTACAGACGTGAAGCGTGGACACTCAAATCGCAAAGTCAGAACAAGACTGACCAGCTGAAATGTGGTTTCCAAGAAGAATGTTTAGAGTTACATAGACAGCAAAGAAAACAAATGAGACTGTCTTGAAGGTGACAGACACAAGAACATTAATGAATATGATTAGGAAAAAACAAGCAGCATTTATAGGACATTTTATGAAGCAAGAGAAATAACAGCACCTGGTCACAACAGGAAAGCTGGAGGGAAAAGAGAGCACCAGGAAGACCCGGGGAGAAAATATTGGACGGACTTGTTCAATGGATGAAGAGAGAGAGGGTGGGAGTTATACTTACAGCTTCGTATGGAGGGCAATGATCGCCAACACCTCGCAGCAGGGCACATGATGATGATGATGATGATGATGATGATGATGATGATGATGATGATGATGATGATGATGATGATGATGATGATGATGATGATGATGATGATGATGATGATGATGATGATGATGATGGTGATGATGATGGTGATGATGGTGATGATGGTGATGATGATGGTGATGACGACGACGACGACGACAACGACGACGACGACGACGACGATGACGATGATTTTTCATGATAATGAGGATGATGATCGTGATGCTATAGAATTCCACCAAGGATTGAGACTGCTTGACAGCGCTATACTCTGCGCTTACTTTTATCAAACATATCAACAAGGCCCGAGATCTACAGACACCTGCAGTCTTCGTCACGATATCTAAGCAACACCCTCAATGATGCAGTCATAAAGTGGAAAAAGAGGTCCTAATCTTTCCTATGAGCCCATAACACGCTCAACTCTGGGCGGGTACGAACAATCCCGCAATAGAGTTTTCATTTTGCCCTGGGAAAGCGAAGGAAGGGGCGGATACTGATGGGGTTTCGAACCCACAGCCCCCCCCCCCCCCAGTCTGTAGTCAGTTACGCTAACCACTTCACCACGTCGGCAGAAAATGTACACATCACGTAACAGTACCAACAACCACATCAGAACACAGGCCTAGTTCTCAAAACAATGACGAAAGATAGAGAGAGAGAGAGAGAGAGAGAGAGAGAGAGAAGAGAGAGAGAGAGAGAGAGAATAGAGGTTATTTAAAGGGTCAGTTCTAGCTATCTCTTTGGCCATTCTGTTTGTTACAAGCCAGGGAGTGCTGGACCACGTTAGTTCATCATGAGAACTTTGCTGGTTTTGACTGCTGTTGTAGTCTCGTAAGTAATGTGTCATTTTTTTTTGTCCGTTCATAATCATATGTTTACACTGAAGATACAAATACCTGCCAACTATTGCTGCACAAGACGACATGGTAGTCGTGAGGAAGTTAGTCAGTGATGGCATGGCTGATGACACTGGTCACTAATGCTTTCTTTCAAGATAGGTTTACTCTTTTAAAAAGTTGGTTGCTTGCTTGCTTGCTTGCTTGCTTGCTTGCTTGCTTGCTTGCTTGCTTGCTTGCTTGCTTGATTCGGTGGTTGGGTTGTTCGATAGTTGGTTGTTCGGTGGTTGGTTGTTCGGTGGTTGGTTGTTCGGTGGTCGGGTGGTTGGGTGTTCGGTGTTTGGGTGGTTGGTTGTTCGGTGATTGGTTGTTCGGTGGTTGGGTGGTTGGTTATTCGGTGGGTGGGTGGGTGGTTGTTCGGTGGGTGGGTGGTTGGTTGTTCGGTGTTTGGGTGGTTGGTTCATTGGGTGATTGGCTGGTTAGTTGTTTTGGCTGTTTGCTTGCTTAGCTGGTGGTTGGTTGGGGTTATGTTTCAGACATATTTCTTCGTGGGAAGGTTAGTTGGTCGTTTCGTTTCTGTCTTCCTTCTATCTTTCCTGCCTTCCTTCCTTCCTTCCTTCCTTCCTTCCTTCCTTCCTTCCTTCCTTCCTTCCTTCCTTCCTTCCTTCTCGCCTTCCTTTCTCTCTTCCTTGTTCGTTCATTCATTCCTTTCTGCCTTTTTGTTTGTGTTTTGTTTTCATCTTGTCTAAAAACCGTGTGTGGGTAAGAGCCGATTGGAGCCGAAAACTCCCTTTGTGATTTTGAAAGAATTGGTGGTATTTGAACCCCCAACTTCTCAGTCGGTTTTCTGTTGCGCTTACCATCGCATTACACTTTCAGTTTCAGTTCCTTATTATAACGTCTCCACGTTCATGATAAATCCCATATGCACCAACGTCACTGATGCCACGTAATGGAGAAGACCCGAAACGATCATGGTATAAACTTTAAGCCTGCACATATGCCATATGAGGTGACAAGGTCTTGTGGTCGAGCCTAGCATTGTGGGTTTTATATTTTATAGTTGTGAAAAGGTTAACAGACTGTGCTTTCGATCCATGGACCTCTAGGTTATGAGTCCAGCACGCCTCTGCTGCACCATTTTGCTTCCTACACTACAGCGATTGATCTTTTTTTAGGATCATTGTACTCAGGGAGGTAACCTTTGTGCTCACTTTGTTTTCTTTTTTCCCCATTTTCTACGCCTTCTTAATGGCCACAGAAGCCGGTACAGTTTTTTTTTTTACTATGCAATGATGATGATGTCGATGAGAATGATAATCATGATGCTGTGGAGTTCCATCTAGGACTGAGACTGTGTGACAGGGCTGTACTCTACGCTTACTTTCAAATGTTCCCTGACGTCAACCAGGCCCGAGAGATACAGACACCTGCGGTACTGGTCAGAAAATTTGAGTAATGCCCTAAATGACGCATCCGTGAAGTGGATGAGACTCGACTGTGTGGTCCCAGTGTTTCCAATGAGCCCACAGCACGCCCAACTGTGGGTGGAGCCGGTTAGAGCCGAAAAATCCCACAATGATTCTTAGAAGGGACTGATGGGGGATTCGAACTCACAACCTTCCAGTCGGTAGTCCGTTGTGTTGACCACTACGCCACGGCGACTGGCTACTACAGCGATTGATAACTTGTTCTTTCTGTCTTAACACAGTGTCCTGTGCAACATAGAGGACAATCTGCTTCCCCGCTACGATTCTGATGGTGATGGCTGTTTGAACGAAAAAGAGTGGGAACGCCTTTGGTATCACTTCGACCTCAATGGTAGGTGTTGTTCTACAGCATACAGCCAGCTTGGCTGACAGTCAGTATGTCCAGAGAACTGTCGCTGTTGCTAACTTTCTTTCATCATCATCATTATCAGGTGCCTTGCCGCATGGCGTTGGCGATTATGGACTTCCATCTGTCTCTATCTCTTGTTGCCACAAGCATCTCTTCCACCCTCCTTGTCTTCAGCCACTCTGCAAGTCCGTCTAGCATCCTCTCCCTGGGTCTACCCGGAGTTCTCCTTCCCTCCAGCTTTCCCGTTGTGACCAGGTGTTCCAATTCCCATTAACTTTCTTGGTTTACTGACATCCAAAACAAGTGCGACCGCCTGCGTCCAAGCAAACACAAACCAGAAAACACGTGAATAGAATCAGAACGCGTATTTAAATCAAACAAGACAGGTGCGCAAATCTTCGGTTAACTGGCCTTTGTCAAACGTAAACGTAAGATCACTAAAGAACAAACAAGAAATACACAAATCAGGAGAAAAAGTCTGAAACATCCCTGCTGCTTCGTCCACTGGGGGGGGGGGGGGGGAGGTGAGAAAAGGGTTACTGATATAAGGGATCTGCCCACCTTTCCGCATTTCATGTCATGGGAAATTTGGAGTCTATGGTTTGTTAACCCTTTGACTCCAGCACCCTGTCCACTAGTATCCTGCATTGTCAACCATACTAGCAAACGAAAAAATTAATCCTTTGACTCCCTCACCCTATCTACCAGTTTCCTCTGTGTGTGTGTGTGTGTGTGTGTGTGTGTGTGTGTGTGTGTGTGTGTGTGTGTGTGTGTGTGTGTGTGTGTGTGTGTGGTGTAGTTAGACATTGCTAGTATATATATATCATCGATACATATTTATTATTGGGTGTATTGTGATATATGCATATGTCTGTTATCATGAAAAGACATGTATGTGTATAGTTAGACATTGTTAATATATATTCATCTCTGCATGTTTATTAGTGTGTGTGTTGTGATGTGTGTCATTATGTGATATGTCAGTGTTTCTGTATACATTATTTTCTGTTTAAATATTTCTTTTAAATGTGTTATGCGCAGTGAGTCCACATGAGTTTTGGAAATAGCGCTTTACAAGAATGATTCATTGTTATTATTGCAGAAATGACTCATGTAGAAACAGGCCCATACATGTATTTCAGTCTGAGCCAAGCTGTTGACAATGTCTGGCAAGGCAGACGAACTAGCGTGTAGTGAAAGCTTAGGATTAACCAACGTACAACCCCTCAAGTAGAAACAGGCCCTTACCGGTACTTCAGTGTGAAAATGAAGTGGATAGGTTTGGCAAGCCAGACAAATTAGCCTCTCAACTGATGGCTTAGGATTAACCAATATCTGGCAGCACAGCTGGTCTGACACTTATGTTAGACTGTAAACGAGACAGTTAACCAACAGAGCCAGCTGTACACACAGCTGTGTTGGGGATGTGTTCAAAGATCGTTCCAGTGAAAGAGAGCGATCCATTGTTTCAGTGGATAGATTCTGGCCTGTGCTTGTCCACGTCAACCCGTCCTTCAAGCATTCTCAAATAGAACCTTCTCAAAAGTCGTCTTAAGATAGGTGGGGTCAGAGCCCCAGCGTGTTCTGATCCACGCTCTATGAATAAAAAGGCAAATTAACACAAAGAGATACACAGACACACAGAGGGAGAAGACAGACCCACAGAGAAGGCAGACACAGGGAGTTGATAGTCGTAGTGGGAGACAGGCCACTCAACCTGGCAGAGGTTCAGAACCTTTGCCAGAAACATGTGGTGAAGGTACGTTGATATTTTATTTCAGTGTAGGATTTAGGGCTGATAGGCAAAGAAGTAGAATTGCTTTAGAACGTAGGCAAATAAGAATAAGACGATGAATGATTATGCTTTCAGTTGAATATGTTTAATTTAAAAAAAAACTACATTGACTTGTAATGCTATGTGTGGACTGCTTTTGAAAGCTATTGCTACTGTGCTTAGTGCGTTTCTACTCGTCTCTCTCCCTTCTCGTCGTCGTGTGTGATTTCTATACAGAATGGCAACCCCACATAATCATCCCCCACATTCCAGATCATTGCCCCAAACTTCCCTCCCGTGACAGATGATGGAGAATCAACCCCCCGTGATATTGTCATGACTGAATTTTTTTTCTGTTTGTCTGCTTGTATCGAGAGTCGCCAGGTGAGGGGTGGGGGGAGAACGAGGGTAGGGAGGGGAAGGGGAGATAAAGGTGTTGGTCTGCAACTAGACGAGAAACCTGGTATAGACGTTTGGAGTTTGGACTTTGTTCAAGAGGAACTCATCACATTCTGACAATTTTATGTAGGTCAGCTGCCAGTCAACTCTTTGAGCTTACGACATCGAATTCTCGGGCTTCAGAACCAGAGGAAGGCCATGGTGGCGCCAAGATAGATGCAGTTGCAGACACACGTCACATCTATAACATGACTATGGACTAAACAGAAACATCTTGATGCATAGAAGAGAAGTCTTTACTAAGAGCGTTATGCTGGCTTGAACACACTACATTTGAACATTAAGAGTTATGCCAGCTTGAACACACTACATTTGAACATTAAGAGTTATGCCAGCTTTAACAAACCATATTTGAACATTAAGAGTTATGCCAGCTTTAACAAACTACATTTGAACATTTAAGAGTTATGCCAGCTTTAACAAACTACATTTGAACATTTAAGAGTTATGCCAGCTATAACAAACTACATTTGAACATTTAAGAGTTATGCCAGCTATAACAAACTACATTTGAACATTTAAGAGTTATGCCAGCTATAACAAACTACATGTACATTTGAACATTAAGTTATGCTGGCTTTAACAAACTACATTTGAACATTTAAGAGTTGTTCCGGCTAGAACAAATCACATTTGAACGTTTAAGACTTATGCCAGCTATAACAAACTACATTTGAACATTTAAGAGTTATGCCAGCTTTAATAAACTAAATTTGAACATTAAGGAGTTTCTAATTATGCTGCACGTATAATCCTAATTTGATTTCTATCTGGCCATAAACAGCTTAGAAGGTGGTGCCGAAGTGATTGCACCTTTTGGCTCTCGCTCACAGTCTGTCCTTCACCTTTGGCTCTCTCTCTCTATCTCTACCTGTCCTTCGCCCTTTGGCTCTCTCTCTATCTGGCCTTCACCTTTTGGCTCTCTCTCTATCTGGCCTTCACCTTTTGGCTCTCTCTCTATCTGGCCTTCACCTTTTGGCTCTCTCTCTACCTGTCCTTCACCTTTTGGCTCTCTCTCTATCTGGCCTTCACCTTTTGGCTCTCTCTCTATCTGGCCTTCACCTTTTGGCTATCTCTCTATCTGTCCTTCACCTTTTGGCTCTCTCTCTGTCTGTCTTTCACCTTTTGGCTCTCTCTCTATCTGTCCTTCAGCTTTTGGCTCTCTCTCTCTATCTGTCCTTCACCTTTTGACTTTCTCTCTCTATCTGTCCCTCACCTTTCGGCTATCTGTCTATCTGTCCTGCACCCTTTGGCTCTCTCTCTATCTGTCCTGCACCCTTTGGCTCTCTCTCTCTATCTGTCCTGCACCCTTTGGCTCTCTCTATCTGTCCTGCACCCTTTGGCTCTCTCTCTATCTGTCCTGCATCTTTTGGCTTTCTCTCTCTCTATCTGTCCTGCACCCTTTGGCTCTCTCTCTATCTGTCCTGCACCCTTTGGCTCTTTCTCTATCTGTCCTGCACCCGTTGGCTCTCTCTCTGTCTGTCCTGCACCCTTTGGCTCTCTCTCTCTCTCTATCTGTCCTGCATCCTTTGGCTCTCTCTCTCTATCTGTCCTGCACCCTTTGGCTCTCTCTATCTGTCCTGCACCCTTTGGCTCTCTCTCTCTCTCTCTGTCCTGCATCCTTTGGCTCTCTCTCTCTATCTGTCCTGCACCCTTTGGCTCTCTCTCTGTCCTGCACCCTTTGGCTCTCTCTCTGTCCTGCACTC
>JAPXFY010001420.1:17500-25000 GCA_030674185.1 Monoplex corrugatus | reverse complement strand
CGTGTGTATATGAAGGGGGAAGGGGTCGTCGTGTGCGCATGCATGCCTACAGCAAGGTATACATAAGAAGTTTATGTTTTTGTTTTTGACAAGTTTACCAGTGTATAAGTGATTGATGTAGGACCACCTCATACAGGAAGAACGTAAAGTCACCCATAGAGGTATATGTAACACCCATTGACGTATGTGTAACACCTATTGAGGCATATGTAACACATTGAGGTATGTAACCCCCCATCGAGGTACCTGTAACACTCCCATTGAGGTATATGTAACACTCAATGAGGTATATGTAACGTCATTGAGGTATATGTAACACCCATTGAGGTATATGTAACGTCATTGAGGTATCTGTAATACCCATTCAGGTATCTGTAACACCCATTGAGGTATATGTAACGCCATTGAGGTATTTGTTTATACTCTTTCAGGTACATGTAACACCCATTGAGGTATATGTAACGCCCATTGAGGTATCTGTAACTGCCCATGTAGGTGTCTGTAACACCCCATTGAGGTAACTGTAACACGCATTGAGGTATCTATAACATTCCATTGAGGTGTATGTAACACCTCATAGATGTATCTGTAACACCCATTGAGGTATATGTGACACCCACTTATGTATATGTAACACCCATTGAGGTATCTGTAACACCCACTGAGGTATCTATAACACCCCATGTAGTACCTGTAACACATCAGTAGGGTATTTGTAACACCCACTGAGTACTTGTTACACCTTGATTGAAGTATTTGTAGCACCCCATTAAGGTATATTTAACACCAATTTGACATTGAGGTATCACTAACACCTCATTGAAGTATCTGTAACACCTCATTGAGGTATCACTAACGCTCCCATTGACGTACCTGTAACACCCCATTGAGGTATCGGTAACACCCCACTGAGGTATCGGTAACACCCTATTTCCAAACAACCTTACATGTAGCAGTCTGGTAAACCCACACTTTATACATGAAAATCCCTTAACCCTTTGACACCCACACCCTATCTACCATTTGCAAAAAAACATAACTTAACCCTATCATTCCTTCACTCTATCCACCAGGTTTCTGCAGGAAGCTGGCGGACAGGGCGAGGGAATCAAAGGGTTACGTTTTTGCCTAACTAGCATGGTTGACAATGCAGGAAGCTGGTGGACAGGGCGCGGGAATCAAAGGGTTAAAATCTGACAATCCCTTCATACACCCCCCACCGTCCCACCCCCATATCCACCTACCTCTATATCCAACCCCACCCTCCCTATTTCCAGCAATGGCTGCACAAACGGACAGGACGTGGAGAAGTGGTCACTCAGTCACTCCCCCATGGGGGTCCACTTCAAACCCCAGTATCCTACAGTCCCTACAGCCCCAAGTGGACAAATGGAAGACGTGTGTAATCTGTCACCTCACATGTGATCCACTTAACACAAATACAGAGCGAGAGTAGAGAGAAAGTGTGGACAGAGAGAGAGGGGGAGGGGAAGGGAGTGACACAGAGAGAGGCGGAGAGACAGAGAAAAGTGAGGAGAGAGAAAGAGAGAGACAGACAGACAGAGACAGACAGAGAGAGGCAGAGAGACAGAGAGAGAAGTAAGGAGAGAGAAAGAGACAGACAGACAGACAGAAGAGACAGACAGACAAAGAGGAGAGAGAGAGAGAGAGAGAGAGAGAGAGAGAGAGAGAGAGAAATGCGACCTACACAGACAGACAGACAGGCAGAGACAGAGAGACAGACAAACAGGCAGACTGAGACACGGAGAGAGAGAGAGAGAGAGAGAGAGAGAGAGAGAGAGACAGACAGACAGACAGACAGACAGACAGGCAGACAAACAGATATAGCCTTACTCAAGCGGGACAAAGTTTAGAATCTTTTTTAAAACAAAACGTGCATTTTCTTTTTTACCTAAATGCCAAAAACTCAAAAACAACAATCTTCAATGAGAAACGTTAGACCCTTAAGAAAACCCGACCATCCCCACTCCAACCATTAATCTGTAAGTAAGTGGGTTAAAAAAAGTCCTATCTAAACATTCAGATTCGTATTCGTTTAAAATGAAAAAAAAGAAAAAAGGAGAATCCCTCTTATCAAATTAGCGTTTCAATTAAACTGAATGTAAAAGATAATAAAAAAAAACAAAAAACAATAAGACAGATAAGAAATCTCAATTACAACAGATAAAAATAAGAACGAAAACAACAACGTCTTGCTAGATTTGAGTTTCACCCAAAACTCCCCCTCCGGCAAAGATAACATCTTTCCAAAAAATCAGTTCAATAAATGAAGAGAAACACACACACACACACACACACACACACACACACACACACACACACACACACACACACACACACACACACACCACACACACACACACACACTACACACACACACACACACACACACACACACACACACACACACACACACACACACACACACACACACACACCCACACACACACACACACACACACACACACACACACACACACACACACACACACACACACACACACACACCACACACACACACACACACACACAACACACACACACACACACACACACACAAAAGAAACAAGGAAGAAAAAAAATATGAAAAGAAAAGGCAAGTCAAAGAGGAGAGATTCCACTTATCAAGTTCGAATTTGACTTGAAAAGATAAAAGGGAAAAAAAAAGTTCTTGCTAGCTCTGTGTTTCACACACAAGAAATCCAGTAAAGAACATGTGTATTCCTTATAACCGGTTTGATGAAAAATATTGATGATAGTGTATGGGGGAGGATAAAGTTGTTGTTGTTGTTGTTGTTGTTGCAGTTGTTGTTGCAGTTGTTGTTGCAGTTGTTGTTGTTGTTGTTGTTGTTGTTGTTGTTGTTGTTGTTGCAGTTGTTGTTTGTTTGTTTGTTTGGTTTGGTTTTTGTTAATTTTCTTTTTCGTTTGTTTGTTTGGTTGGTTGGTTTGGTTTGTTTTTTTTTGTTTTCTTTTTTGTTTGTTTAGTTGCTTGATTGGCTGGTTGTTTTGTTGTTGTTGTTGTTGGTTTTCGTTTTTGTTTGTTGGCTTGTTTGTTTGTTTGTTTGTTTGTTTGTTTTTTTGTATCTGAGCTTCACAAGAGCGTCACCTGTCCTACATATGATTTTCACCCATGAAAAATTCTCTTTCATACATTGGGATTTCAAACAAACAGACAAACAAACAAACAAACAAACAAACAAACAAAAAACTCATTTAAATTTACTTTTTTATGAAATAAAACTAAAACGCAAGCAAACAAGACAGCATTCCTATTCCTAGACCCATAGAGATCACACTCAAAACAGCTGAACAAGCTGTCATTTACTACCAGGATCTACCAATAAAACACATGTGACCTCCCACCACGAAATCAGTCTTCACTAGTATTTTGGGCATTTTGAGATATACATATCACTGGAAAGTGTACATTCTGCTGATTATTTTGGTACTTGAATAAAGCTTATACTAAAAAAAACTGTAGAAGTTATGTATGTTTAAAGTCATTAAATTGTATGGCGGCCATTTTGAGAAAACGGCTTCTTAAGTTTTTGTGTGCTCTCCTACACATTTTCCTTAAATTTCTTTATTTGGTGGCTTTGACCCAGTTTGTTTCTAATTTTCGCTGTCATTATCTGAAAGGTGCACCAAAGAGCTTTCCATCAGTATATTACATGTGCGGGTATTGCACAGGTTACGGTTCATAATGAGACAAAAATAGGTACTTTTGGTAGAAAATTGCGTTCTTTCTGCTGTGATCAGTGCATTAAAATACCGATTTAAATTGATTATTAATATTTTTTCAAGAAAAAAAAAAATGTGGGGGATAGATTATAGTCTACAGAAATCAGTTTTGAGAAAAAGTCAAAACACCCCAGATAGACCCTCAGCCACCTTTTCAGCTCCTAGTGCTGTTCGACTGACTGCGAGTTAAGACTGATTTCGTGGTGGGAGGTCACAAATGCACAAACAACTAGCGTTTTCTACCCAGTCCTCGTATGCCAGTGGCTAAATGATACGTATCAGGACCCAGAAAAACGCAAAATTCAATCAGAATGTACGTTTAATGTAACAAAGCAACACAGGCGCCTTTGTCAAGCGGTACACAAAGACAACAAAGACAAATGTACACAATTCAGACAAAGAAAATGAGACTTTACTGGTGATTTGTTAAGTGGGAGAAAATGACTGAAAATTAATCATAAAGTGTTGTAAATTATATGACTGTAGTAATTAGGTCTGATTTCACTTTCTCCTGTCTCATTGTCTTGTCCGAGGAAGAAAGGTGGCTGAACGGTTTAGACGTTCACCTGCCAATAACTAAACTCGAGGTTCCAGGGTTCGTTTCGGGTTCAGGCCTTACTTTTCCTCTTCAGTTTGACCGGAAAATCGAAATGAATGTCTAGTCTAGAAGGGGACGGAAAAAAGTCGGATCTGTATGCTGTGTGGTCTGCAAACGTGGTAAAAAGATTCCACGGCAGTTGAAAATCGTGAAGAGCAGAGAATTCGTCGGATGCCCTGACATCACACACACACACACACACACACACACACACACACACACACACACACACACACACACACACACACACACACACACACACACACACACATGCACATCACACACACACACACACACAACACACACACACACACACACATACACACACATACATACACACACACACACACACACATACATACATACACACACACTCACACTCACACACACACTCACATCACACACACACACTCGCACTCACGCACACGCACACGCACCCACGCACGCACGCACGCACGCACGCACGCACGCACAGCAAGCACACATATACACAATGTTTCTCCGCACGGAAAAAAAATGTAGATTTCACCATTTGGCATCCAAAACGAGGCTTGTTATGGGCGAAAAACGCCATAATTCAAGTTTCGAGTGACCTCCCTTCCCATCTGTCTTTTAACCGAAGTACTCGAGTCACGTTTATAAGTTGAAAAATATGGCCTTGTGTCAAGGACAAGACATACGTTTAAAGAGACAGTGTCTTGTGTGTTTTGTTATTTTTGAAACCATTTTGTGATTGTTATACTGTTAACAGTATTGTTTTCTGTTCTTTTGTTTCTGCCCAGTGTTGGCTTTTGTGGCTTTGTGCATTCTTCTCATATTGTGAAATTATATGGCCGGTTTTGAACATTATTTCTTCTCTTCTTCTTCTTCTCTTCTTCTTCTTCTTCTTCTTCTTCTTCTTCTTCTTCTTCTTCTTCTTCTTTCTTCTTCTTCTTTCTTTCTTTTCTTCTTCTTCTTCTTCTTTGTTTCTTCTTCTTCTTTCTTCTTTCTTTTCTTCTTTTTCTTCTTCTTTTCTTCTTCTTCTTCTTCTTCTTCTTCTTCTTCTTCTTCTTCTTCTTCTTCTTCTTCTTCTTCTTCTTTTTTCTTCTTCTTCTTCTTCTTCTTCTTCTTCTTCTTCTTCTTCTTCTTCTTCTTTTCTTTTTTCTTCTTCTCTTCTTCTTCTTCTTCTTCTTCTTCTTCTTCTTCTCTTCTTCTTCTTCTTCTTCTTCTTCTTCTCCTTCTTTCTTTTTCTTCTTCTTCTTCTTCTTCTTCTTCTTCTTCTTCTTCTTCTTCTTCTTCTTCTTCTCCTTTTTTCTTATTTTTCTTCTTTTTTCTTCTTCTTCTGTCTTCTTCTTCTTTTCTTCTTTCTTATTCTTCTTCTTTCTTTTTCTTCTTTCTTCTTTGTCTTCTTCTTCTCCTTCTTTCTTCTTCTTCTTCTTTCTTTTTCTTCTTTTTCCTCTTCTTCTTCTTCTTTTCTTCTTCTTCTTCTTCTTCTTCTTCTTTCTTCTTTCTGTTCTCTGTCTAGGATATAAACATGTTGTATGTTTGTTCTTTGTTATCTTTTGTTGTGCACTAACAAAGACCAGAGCCGAAATTTTGCGCCTGTCTCGTTTTGTTGTATTAAAAACGCGTTTTGGTATCTTTCTTTCTTTCTTTTTTCTTTTTTTTTTTCAGGTTCCTGTTTGCTCGAAAGCTGGCGGTCAGTTTGGTTTTGATCGTACGTACTATCACTTACAACAGAAATCCACTTATAAAAGCAGAGTATCACTATCCCAATCCCCTCCTGTGCATTAGTGGACCAAACAGCGGAGTGGACAAAGCGCCACTTAAAGAATGGAGATCCACTTCTAAAGATGAGTATCGTCCTGGCCTGCCCCTAGCCCTGGTCCCCTCACACACACACACAGGGCGCACCTTTCATGTCCCTACCTACCCTAACCAAACAGTTGGCTGCCGGACGGTGTTTGGTCAGGCCTGATCCCCAAGTTTGTCCCATGGAGGATAAATCCCGTGGACAGTTCCTTCAGGGTCTACACACTCTCCCACACAACGCCGCCTGTTTGGAGAAAACAGGATGTGACGATTGCTCAGCACGACATCAGCTGACGTTGTTAGTGGTTCAGTCACTGAACGATCCGTGGCGTCAGTGAAGAAAGAGTTTATTGCTACAGCGGAGACGCCATTTTGAGAAACTAAAATTGAAACTGACATGTAAAAAAAAAAACATCGATAATTGTGAGCGTGCGTGCGTGCGTGCATGTGAGAGAGAGACAGAGACAGAGACAGAGACAGAGACAGAGAGAGAGAGTGTGTTTGTGTGTGTGAGTGAATGTGCGTGTGTATGTGCGCGTGTGTATTTGTGCGTGCGCACGCACGTGTGTCTATATATATATATATATATATATATATATATATATATATATATATATATAATATTATGTGTGTGTGCGTGTGTGTGTGTAAGCGCGCGTGCGTGTATGTGAGTATGTGTGTGTGTGCGTGTGTGTGTGTGTTTGTATAAGTGTGTGTGTGTGTGTGTGTGTGCGTGCGTGTGTGTGTGTGTGTGTGTATGTGTGTGCATGTGTATGTGTGTGTGTTTGTGTGTGTGCGTGTGTGTTCATGCACGTAAGTGCGTTTATGTGTGTGTGTATGTGTTTTTGTGTGTATGTGTGAGTTTTTGTGTGTGCGTTTGTGTGGGTGTGTGTTTGTATGTTTGTGTGTGTGTGTGTTGTGTGTGTGTGTGTGTGTGTGTGTGTGTTGTAAGTGTTTGTAAATGTGTGTGTATGTGTGTGTGTGTGTATGTGTGTGTATGTGTGTGTGTGTATGTGGGGTTTGTGTGTGTATGTGTGAGTTTGTATGTGTGTGAGTGTACATGTATGTGTATGTATGTGTGTGTGTGTTTGCGCTCGTGTGCGCTCATGCGTAAATGCATATGTGTATGCATGTACAACTGTGCATGCATGTTTGTAATGATTTCCAAAATTCAGATAAATTTGATAAAAAAAATAATAAAAAAAGAACTGCGTACAGACACACCACTGTCAAAAGCAGTCAATATGTCTTAACCCCCCCCCCCCCCCACCTCCGCACCCTCAAAAAAAAAAAAAATATATATATATATACATATATATATATATATATATAATTAAAAAAAAAGGTGT
>JAPXFY010001420.1:0-2500 GCA_030674185.1 Monoplex corrugatus | reverse complement strand
AAAATTCTACACGATTACGCCCCCTGGCTGGGACCCCCCCCCCCCCCCAGGACGGGCGGAGTGACACAGGGGGAGGTGAAGTGTGCCGGAATTACAGACAACAAGTCCTTGATAACTTTCTTGTTCTGACAGTTGATGACTTCCAGCCCCACCACACAAGGTCTGCCCTCATTCGTCAATTATGCATGCACATGTCTCGGTGTCTTACAAGAACTTTGGTTGGAGGAGTTGTCTACCCCCTGTGGGGATGCCGGGGGGCTCTTTCAGTATGAATAGTATCCCCCCCCCCCCACCTTCTGGAAATCCTGTGCCAGAAATGTTCTCTTTTCTGTCACTCTCTTTGTTTTTGTTTTTGTGTTTTTTTGTTTTGTTTTTTTGTTGTTGTTTCTTTTCTTCCTCCTTTGCTTTCTGTCATTTCTTCCTATCATTTTCTGTCTTGCTGGTGCATGCACCTGTACGTGTTCGATAAAGTCTTACGTACTTTCTCTTAGGATTGATAATTGGGTACATGAATTAAGTGCATTTTTGGCTTTAGGAAAATGAGATAAGTGGAAGTAATGTTGGGGTAATTTAGGCCTGTTTTTATCTATGTTTTAGTGTCGTTAGTTATGTTTGAATTTGTATTCAGGTTTTTTTTTTTAATCCCCTGTGCAATAAATTGGACAGAGTGATCAACGCCAGGGGCATCTCCTTAGATTAAGTGCGTGAATGTATTGATATGTGTACTTCATTTTCTTTTCCCTTTCTTGTCCTGTTGAAGTATTGTGTGTGTTTTGAAACGGTTATAGGCATGATGTGGCTCTACGCAGTCGGCTGGGCTTTAAGCAAAAATAACAAATAACAATTACCTGGTTGTCGTTTTTTGACGTGATGTTAGCCCTGATACGGCTGTAGTAGTCGGCTGGGCTATAAGCAATATGAACGTGAACAGAAGGGGATGACAGCCCTGATATGGCTCTAGTAGTCGGCTGGGCTATACGCATTATGAACGTGAACGGGAGGAGCTGACAACCCTGATATGGCCTCTTTAGCTGTCGACTGGGCTGTAAGCGACACCATTTCGATTTCGAGTCAGAACAGGTGATCATCATCATCATCATCATCATCATCATCAACAGTCCGGTAGTCTGGTTGACCGTTGGGGCACCACTGAAGATTTTGCAACCAACTTCCTCCACTCCTCACGGTCCTCAGCTTTCCGCAGAATGATGTTCCATTCAAGGCCAGTCCACTCTCTGATATTGTCTTCCCGTCTTTTTCTCTGTCTGCCTCTTCGTCTCCCTCCCTGAACTGTTCCCTGCAAAACGGTCTTGGCCAGTCCAGATGATCGTGTGACGTGCCCTTACCACCTCAGTTTGCGTCTTATCACTGAAGTCAGGAGGTCTTCATACGGCCCGATGACGTTTTCGATTCGGGTTTTCACTTCCTTATTGGTTATATGATCTTTGTACGAGATACCAAGGAGTTAGAACAGGTGATACAAAGATTTAAAGAAACCATTGACAGTTTGTCCCATCATCTTGAAGGTCATCAGGGTGTATAGGCGCCGCCCTCGTGGTGCTTGCCCCGGGAAAAGTTGAGGTCTCTGCTACCTCGCTCCCCTAGGACCTCAGGGTTATGAGACTATCTAGGTAGGACCTCAGGGCTTGGCCAGTTCGTGGGTTTATGTGCAGGCTTAAGGCGTGTGCCGTGATCATTCTGGATCTACTCCATCACATGGCACCTGTGACGCCAGTGCGTATGGAATTCATTCCGAGCGTGGAGCCGGAGAAGTCATCTTGAGAAATTCAAGCTCAAAGTCAAACAGGGTGTGAGATGGTGGAGACCTTGCTGCCACCGGGTCATGTGGAGGTGGAGATCACTGCTGGACAGAGATGCAGACGTCTTCATGTTACACTTGAAAGAAGACAGACTATGTGATTGTCGAGGAGATAGAGTCGGAACAGGCCTCAAATTTTCTTGGGGTCAGCATTATGACGGCAGCGCTCATCTCCTCTTCTCTCCTTCCCCAACCCTGAATAGGGTCAGTTGTCTATTCACAGCTGGGTGAAGTCCTCTCACACATTGCTTACCCCCACCCCTACACACACACACTCCCTCCTCCAGCTGGAATCAAACTCATGCAGCAAACAAACTAAAATGCGTAAGCTCTATACCAGGGCGCCAAGCATTTCTTTCTACCAAATGGCCTGACAGTTAATTAAACTTTTAAATTATTTGATCCGGCCAGCCCTGATTTATGGCTGCGAAGCCTAGACTCTGAGAAAAACTTTTGCTGAAGAAATGAGGCAGCAGATATGTGGTTTTATCGGACACTACATGTACTATGTGTCAAATGGATAGACAGAAGAACTGATGAAAATGTCCTGGAAGAACTTGATACCCCCCAGAAAACTACTGGCAGACATCAACAAGAGAAGACTAAAATACATTGGCCACGTGTCATGCAACAAGAACACGGACCTCATGGCAACCATCTTTCGAGGAAAAACAGAGGCGA
>JAPXFY010001419.1:17500-20000 GCA_030674185.1 Monoplex corrugatus | reverse complement strand
TTATGTGGACATACTTTGAATAGGTAAATCAAACTCTCAGTGCAGAAATTGATCAGTGAACAGGCAATAGAAAAACAAATGATCCTAATTTGGACATGCGCAGTTCGATCACAGTATGGAATGCCAAAATCTCTTCTAATACCTTACTACTTAGCAATATTTTATTGCAGTATCAGTTCTGTTTATAAAAGGAGCAAAAATGTAAATGTACTTGTATATTCTAAGTCAGATTTTAAACATTAAGAATTCGATTCTACATCCCGGCAAGATGGCGGTCATTTTGGCGGTTTGCCGCACTTTGACTTGGCCTAAATTTTCTTTAATGCAAGCTTAATATCTAATGATTAAAGGTGTGATGTGGTCCAAATGAAAGAGTAGAATATCAACATTCTAATCGTGATCTTAAAATTTCCACAATTTATTTCATTATTTTACAAATTTCCGATTATTGTCATGGCTCACTGGTCGGATATTTGGATAGTACCGAACGATCGAAGAACAAAATTGTTGATTTGGGAAGACGAGGAGAAGTTTCACCTCGAGGACATTTCCCATAAGAAATACATACTTTTCTACTAAACTAGAATGCACAAGTTACTCGTTTCCTAGCTTTTAAGGGTTTAAACAAGAGACTTTCGTAATATTTTTTAGAATCGTTGAAACAAGGGAGGTAACTGTACTCAAGATCGTTTGAGAAGAAAAGGCGTCTGCTACACGCCGTTGGGTGTGCACGGCTACATCTCCCCCGTCCTCTTTCACAACCAGCGTCCTCGCTGGTAAAACATCCATGACTAGATTAACCAATTTCCCCCACTGTCACAACAAGTGTCCTTGCAGGCAAAACACTCATGACTAGATTATGCAAGGTTACACAAAGTAGAAAACATGTATGACTAGATTACACAAGGCTACACAAGGTGGCTCTTCAATGGGCCACGCATAACAATACACATAAACATGATCAATACAAAAGGTGGCACATTACCAGATGACCCATAAGGAGTGATATATAAACAGAATCCTCTGAGATAAAACCCGATGAAATTGATCTTTTAAAAAAAACAAATACATCAGCCACACAAATCAATGACCAAAATAGAAGGTGATGCCTTTCCAGATGACTTGGGAGGAATGTTATTTGAACAAAGTCCTCCAAGACAAGAAAGTATCAACTGATCTTATGCAGACACCATGATCAGTCAAAAAAAAGAAAATGCAGTAGACTTGTGAGGAACGTTATTTAAACACAAATCCTCAGAGTCAGGATCTTAAGCTGGTCTTCACCAGATTTACTCAAAGCGTCATGATCTACCAAAGAGGTGATATGACTCACGGGGAGTGTTATTTGAACATAACCCTCAGAAACAGAAAATCTGAGTGAGTCTCTCATTGATAATAGAGGTTTGTTGTATAAACAGGGCTCCTCTGTAATCAATAGATCCATCTACATCCAATGAACCAGTCTCTGGCTCTTGTCTTTGCCTTTACAACACAAATGATCCTAATTTGGACACGCGCAGTTCGACCACAGTATGGAACACACATTAGCAAACAATCTACACATACATATCAGAAAATAGTGCGCTCAAATAATGCTTCAATGTCATTACAAAATGTGAATACTGACAGTTACTCTGGATTTCTAGAAAAACAATTTGTGAAACTTTCTAGATACCGTGGAAAAATGTTCTTTGGTCTCTGAAAGAAAAGACAAAAGTTTGTGCACATACAATCCAAGTACTGCATGCCATGACGCCAACTGTTCTTGTATCATCACACTGATTCGAAATCGTTGCACAACACAAAGAGTCAGTTAATCACATTCGCAGTTTCTGGATCATCACGAGGTGTCATTTTGAATCACTGCAGGCGCACTCAGTCAATCACAGTTCTAAGTGAATAGCCTTGCCTTGGTCTTGATGCCAGGTGCAGGGAGCATCTCGGGGTTGGCACCGGAGGTGATTCGCTGACAGGCCTTTGTGAAATCATGAGATCAGGGTCAGACACTACAGGCGCTGATGCTGGGGGAGCTGTCTGCTTTGGTTGTAGGTCGTCTTCTAGGGCTAGGGGGACTGCTCGTTCCAGGCCACCTGCCAAGGGCTGGACCATGTAGACATGCAGGTCACCAAAGGGTCGTGACGTCACCTGGTGTAGGTCTGGTTTCCAGAAGTCCTTAAAAAGTCGCACAGTAAAACCAGGTTTGGCCGTAAAATTCCAAGTATAGGCCACCAAAATCAAAAATTCCAAGTATAGGCCACCAAAATCAATTTCAAATACTTTCTGAAGATTTTAAGAAGAAACCACATAACGGTCTGTTCTTTTACATATTTCTTAATTAAAGAACAGTTCTCCAGTGCTGAAATCAGCACAAACCCAAGAGCCAAGGCAAGGCGAAGGCCAGAGAACGTGGAAGGGACGATTCATTCCAAGGCAAAGGAAACGTCATCATATTTCCTTTATCGAGTGTATCAAAACCAATGAGCAAATACGCCAACCGATC